>JAPFQT010000416.1:0-129686 GCA_027627225.1 Congeria kusceri | reverse complement strand
CTTTTACAGATTTTCAATTTCATGCTCTTTCATTGGGCTACATACATATATTAATTTAAAGACATTCCGACACTATATTTTCATTTCTAAGACACATTCTCTGGATCTACATGTAAGAGTATATAGTGAAAAACAACCATTATCAGTTTCATAAAAACCGGACGCTGTCTGTGGAAAAACAGATGATTAGTCTGTAGAAGATCAAAAGCTGTGGAGTTGAGCAAAACTCAATCTTAACCTGATAAACAATCAACAAGTGGCTGAATATTAAATAGATTAAACATTATATGAATGCAAAGACTGTGCTACAAGCTTTTCAACCGTATAAGCAAGTGTTATGCAATAATATGTTTAAGTTACTTAAAGAGAGTTACTATCAGAATATTGTTGTTTTCTTTTGGAAATATCTGAAAATGTATTCCCTTTTAATTTGTTAAGCATCTGCAGTAGCAAATCTGTCGAAAAAGTAGATGAAAAAATTCTCAACCTCTGCCAGGAATCGAACCCGGGACCTTCAGAACGCGAGTCTTACATACTAACAACTAGGCTACTGTAGGCATACTTATTTTAGCGGTCGGACACTATTTGTCAAAAATGTGGAATAATTAGGTGTGCATGAATTAGCGCTCTCGTTTTACTGCTAAGATATAATTTTAGCGCTCTGGTGCATCTGACATTTTACACACAAAAAAAACAACGGAAATAACCGGATATCTTCGTAAGTTGTTCATTTGATAAACAGGTAAAGAAAATATAAACTAATATAAAATTTAGGGATGTCAACAGCTACCAAAATTGGTATCCGGTTATTCGTGCGTAATATCCAGATACTATCCGGATAACCGTATATATCGTCATTGGCGGCCGGAATCTGGCACATGTTGAAGTTGCAAAATTAAGTTCACATCTAGATGATACTTCTGTTTTGAAAACGCAATACTATTTCTTTATTGAAAAAAGTGCATGTAACAAACTGCGTCGATTTCTGTTCGTTCGTAGCGTGCAATGTCGTTATGCCCTTCAATTAAAGTTAAAGTACCCCAATTAAACATTTGATTCGCGTAAAGGTAAGTAGGCGTTAAGGCTGACTGGTGTTTGGTAAACCCATAAATGGCTATGTATTAGTCAAACACGCAATGTGCTATATCAAATGCATATAAACACAAAAACTAGGATGGATCGATATTACTATATATTTATTTTAATTGGCATCGTTAATTGGTAGAGAACATTCTCTTGTCAAGAGGGACGCACCTAATTGGCATAATCGATCGTGACATCTCGTTCGTTTAATAGTCCTGTCAAAGTTAGTGTGGTGTGAAAGCGCCACCCGTTGTTTTATGATAATCGTATTCCGACCGAGGTGTGCGTTTATGACACGTCCGCAGTACTAGGTGGAGACCTTCTGTAGAGGCCTATAGCTGTGTTGTGTTAATAATATACGTGCAAGAAGGGCGTTTGTATGCTTAAAAAAACGAGAAAAATCGGATTTTCAATTTTTATACGAATATTCGGTTACTAACTTGGTAACCTGATATTAACATAGTAACTGGATAACCGGTTATCCGGATATTCGTTGACATCCCTAATAAAATTAAATTATTTTGCTATGTGTTGTGTGTTTTCTATAGGTTGCATTGAAATAAAATAATTTGTAACATTGCCATTTCGTCTTAATTACCCTATTTAACTGCCTGTAGCACATAAAAAAAACAACAGGACAGAACAGAGCAAAAACATCTATTCACAACGTTCACACATAAAACACCTTTAAAACGACCATATATTCATAAGCTGTTAACACCTCTCCGCAAACTAACTATAAAACCACCGAAAACTCCCGAGTAGTCCCGAGGCGATACTACTGGTTACTCGACACAAATAGACAAATACACGAAACAGAATCCAAGTGGTTTTTAGGGCTTTATTTATTATTTACAAAAACAAATATATTAGTTTAAAACAAATCACACATCTACAATATATTTTCTATTGCAATTATAAGGAGCTAAAGTTATGTTTGAAGGTGCATATAATACATTATTACGTAAACAAAGTTCCACCTGAACAATAAACTTGCATGGAAATCAGTTCCAAAATTAGTGACTCAAAGCGTTGTTTTCGCCTTTATTTTTATTTGTTTAAACATTCAAAATATTATTGAACACAGTTTACATATTTCAAAAATTGATGCATTGCAATAATAAACAACAAAAATGATGTTTGACAATGTATATAACACATAAAAAGTTTAACAAAGTTCTGACTAAGCAGCAAACGACACGAATTCAGGTACTTATATTTGCGTGTACCTGAATTAGCGTTCTCATCTTAGTGTTAAAAGTACAGCGCTAAAATAAGTACTCCTACAGTGTTGCCGCTACGACTTCCAGCACATAATATTCTGTGACTGGGAAGGTTTTTTCTACACAAGATAATTTCTCATCTCGACAAAAATCTATGGGCTTTTAAAAAAATATATGGGACTTCGTCTGATTGTACTTGTGTGGGGATTGGTCATGAAATTATTTCTGCGGCCATTCTCCCCCTTCCTCTGATTCAAGTAGGGCAGTTGTCAGTTACTGGCATAAGTATGTGCACTTAGTACCGGTAAACCAGCTTACGCAGGAAAAGTGTGAGTAGGTTAACTGACCGCCGTTATATGACTGAAATACTGTTGAATATGGCGAAAAATCCAAACAAACAAACAAACAGCATTGGTTTCTAAGTCACAGAAAATTCGGCCTATTGTGTTTCTGATATGATATAACTGACCTCAATCGTGATACATCGACTATCTCCAGAATGCACTGAAAAACATGACAGCTACTGCATAATAACTGCTAAACTGTGATAAATATGATGATGACCAAGTAAATAATAAAATGAGTAATAAACATTCTCTACTAAACAAATTTGCTAATCGACAAATTTACCTTTACATAAGTCTGTGATAACAAGATGAATAGGTAAGGATTGGAATATTTGTACTCGGCTTTACTCGTGACCCCAAAAATTCATTCATGAATAAATAAGGACGCCGCATAACATACTATTATATTTTCTTCCGCGAGTATAAGGACGCCGCATTAACATACTATTATATTTTCTTCTGCGAGTACGGTCATAATTTGATCTTACATTAAAAATTGTTAACTTAAATACTCCCACCATGTCATGTTCTATTCATATTCATTATCATAATGATTACCATTTGACAAATTAAACACTATTCTGAACAGCACTTCTTACTTTTGCGTAGTGGAGTCTGTCTGGCCTATAGCTGTTAGGATCATAGTTCTTTGACTGGCTTTGAAATACCTTTAGTTGTTCTGTGAACAACTAAAAAAGGACAACTATTATTATGTGTAATTTGTCACTAGAGGATATTATTTTGTTATTGATTTCTGGTACGCTAAGATTTTAGCAAAGCCTATCGAATACTTGTTTAAAAAAATAACAGATCAATAACTACTTATTATTTGGAAAGTAGAGCTGGTCAGTGTACCGAAAATAGTTGTGTATTTCATAATAATTGGTGTCACTTGAGAGCTTGTAGTGGACCAAGACGATGTTATTTGTCTGCATTCAGATACCTTCAGAATGTCTGAAAAGATTGTGAATGATTGATTTATGGTCCAATTATAATTATCTCAGAGGGATAATTTTATTTAAGTATTACATACAAAACTGCCAACACCTTGAATGCTACCTTTGTGCTTTGATGTCGGCACTATTAGCTCTGGTCTCACAAAGGCCTCTAACTTCACTGAAGAATGTTTCTATACAAAGGCTGATCTTTAGAAGTGATCGCATAATTGTTTGGTATTCGCTTCATAATAATGATTATTGGAAAATAAGTGGCAACATTTGTAGCTTTATCGGTGAGCATTGGAAATTGTGTTATTATCATGTCATGTTACAGTATTGTCCTTTACTTGTTGCAAATCAAATATAATTAAGTCAAATTTTCTTCTGTTTAGCAATGCAATTACCGGTATATTCATTTTGGGGGGGGTTCATGCAAATATGTTGTACTTCTTTGTGGACAAATTCCGTAATTTAGGGAGTGCACTTTTGTATCATGTCTTTCTATATTGCATGAAAAACATCTGTCATAAATAATATTATGATTTTGGCAGACCCTAACCCTGTGATTGTGTAGTATTAAGAAAAAATCAAATTCTGTGGCATGGCAAATAAAGCTAATTTTATGTTCAAGTTGTTATAGCTCAACCAGTGTATCTGCTCCTATCATTCTAAGACATTTCTTGGAAAATTGAATGCCAATAGAATTGGGCAAATTTTCTAATTTTAGGGAATGCAAACTTCAAACAATGGTTTAACGTATGCCAATAACTGTTGCATACTTTCGGGGATTAAAAATTTACATAATTGTTTACATAAGAGGTTAAAATGAAGTTATAAACATATCCTCGACATATACTCTAGAACTGAGGCTAATTATGAAATGTATTTTCTCATTGTATGCCATAAACAGAATGCTATATTCATTCACGTAACGAAATAACTATTTTGTTTAGCCTACATTTATATAAGCGCTGCGCTCTATAAATAGCAATTATGCAATGTTCCCATTCATAAATCTCATTCACAGAGTTGCTGTTCCATGTAGCCCATTGATTCTAGCGAGTTTGTCACATACAGTGTATCGCTGTGTTAATATACTCGTATATGCATCAATAATAGCGTTCAGAGAATCATAAACCTAAAAATTTAAATAAATGGGAAATTTATATTTATAAACTTACTGTTAATTTGAATTAAAATTGTGGTTACGATTTATTAACAATTGTTTATAATAGCATTATTCTATCAACTTCTCCAGTAGATATTATTTAATCTGTAAAAAGATGCCACATTTTCAATAGATAAAATGTTATGAAAGAAGATTCGGAATACGTCGAATTGTTATTCGCGTAGCATGAATACACAATTTGCAGTACTAATTATACACAGGAACCCTTGATACATCATATTTCTACTGATATAATTTAAAATCGTCATAGTCTAATGAATTTTTATGTTTGCGTTATCAAAAATAAAGTCTTAACATTTCAAAAATCGCTGAATGTTCCCTGACTATTGCTTTTTATTGGGATACACAGCATAAATGCTTATTTGACTTTAAATCGTTATTATATTAGATAACTAACATGAATGGTATATTACCGGTACTATAAATAACTATATAGACTCGTCTGATACATAATAATTTTAATTTATTCCCGAAATTATTTTCTTACATTGTTAATTTGTTAAATCGGCTTGACAAATTCAAATAACAATTATGTTAACCTAAATTATTTTGGTTATTCATATATCACTGGTGGAAACATGGAGCTGTATGATTGGTTTATTCACAGCATAGGTATTAATGATAATTTTATTTAATTTTTAAATTAATAAATTTATCTCAAATTAACTTTTGAGTCCGAGAAGTTTTCTTATAGTGTCCGAAAAATCTGGGGTCCAATAAGTCTCCTAATATTGGTGGGGACCAAAATATCTGGGGTCTGAGAAGTCACGTAACCGATCATTTTGGTCGTCTGTTTAGGTAATTTTTAAATGACATCTCAATATTAATTTCAATGCCGATTGTCTTTTTTAAAGACATTTCTTGTTTGTTGTATTTACCTTTTTCCAATAGTTAGATGTTTTTTGGATAAATAAGTGTTTTGTTTGGATAGCATCCACTTCAAAAGAATGTTTAAGGATATTACCAGTATGTTTTGAATATTCAGTTAGTTTTTGTGTCGCCTGACTAGGCGACATATAGGGGTTACTTATGTTCGCGGCGGGGGCATTCCCTTTCGCTTGTCGGGAGCATAACTCTGCACCTCATACTTTTGGAGTTATTGCCCTTTGTTTATTTTCATACATAATTTTTGTCCGGAGCATAACTCTAAGACTATGACAGCTATCAACTTGAAACTTCATAGGTAGATAGATCTCATTGAGGAGAAGTGCAGTGCACCAGGCCGTTACTCTGCGCCTCATACTGTCGGAGTTATTGCCCTTTATAAATTTGCATACTTATTTTTGTGTCGCATTTTTGGTTTTAATAAGTCTTTTCTTTGCGATTAGCCAGAGTGCAGTGCTTTTGAAGATTTCAATAAATCTGTTTAAAAAAAATTGAGCATTAACCTTAAGTGCTTCTTCATTGGGATTCACGTAAGTTATCCGGCGTCAGGCGACACATCCCACTCGCGGAGTTCTAGTTAGACTGTTGGCAGAAGCCAACGGTCTTTTTAGAGGCGAATTTCCAAACAGGTATCGCGGAAAACTACTTGTTTCCTTTGCATGCTATTAATCAGTCAATCGAAACCAGAAAGAGGCCTTCTTTAAAACAGCAAAATTTCAAACCTGTTTTCTTACATTTAATTTGAATCATATAAGATAGTATATGTACTATGTATTATAATGTGTATATCATGTAATTTTGTACAATTAGAGTTTCTAAAAAAAGTCAATTTAATAAAATTGTCAATTTAATAAAATTGTCAATTTAAACTAATGAAACCATTACTTCACTAATTACTTGTATGTAACTTGTATGTATGATTTACCCGATTGCCCTGGAATAAAACCACCCAATGAATGCACTACATCGGTTATTTTTACTCGTTGCAAAAGTGATTTTTATGCCCCCGAAGGAAACTTTGGGGGCATATAGTAATCGCATCGTCCGACTGTCCGTCCGTCCATCTGTCCGTCCGTCATGCTTCTTGTGCGGAGAATAACTCCATTAGTATTGAAGGGATTCAAGTGAAACTTCATATAATGATAGAGGACAATGAGAAAAAGTGCAGAGCACAAGGACCACAACTCTTTCTTAAATATTTACAGAGTTATTGCCCTTTGTTTAATTTTCTTGTGCGGAGCATATCTCCATTAGTATTGAAGGGATTCAAATGAAACTTCATGTATAGAGGACAATGAGAGGAAGTGCAGAGCACAAGGACCACAACAGTTTCTTCAATATTTCCAGAGTTATTGCCTTTTGTTTAATTTTCTTGTGCGGAGCATAACTCCATTAGTATTGAAGGTATTCAAATGAAACTTTATATAATGATAGAGGACATTGAGAGGAATTGCAGAGCACAAGGACCACAATTCTTTCTTCAATATTTACAGAGTTATTGCCCTTTGTTTTATTTCCCTATGTGAAGCAGTAATTTTCTTGTGTGGAACATAACTCCATTAGTTTTGAAGGGGTTTTAATGAAACTTCATATAATAAAAGAGGACAGTGAGAGGAAGTGCAGAGCACAAGGACCACAACACTTTCTTCAATATTTACAAAGTTGTTGCCGTTTGTTAAATTTTCTTTAACTCCATTAGTATTGAAGGAATTCAAATAAAACTTCATGTAATGATAGAGGACAGTGAGAGGAAGTGCAGAGCACAAGGACCACAACTCGTTCTTCAATATTCACGGTGTTATTGCCCTTTGTTTTATTTCCTTATGTGAAGCATTAATTTCTTGTGCGGAGCATAACTAGATTTATTTTGAAGGGCTTCAAATAAAACTTCATATAATGATAGAGGACAATGAGAGAAAGTGCAGAGCTTAAGGGCCACAACTCTTTCTTCAATATTTATGGCGTTATTGCCCTTTGTTTTATTTCCTTATGTGAAGCATTAATGAAGCATTAATTTTCTTGTGCGGAGCATATCTCAATTAGTATTGAAGGGATTCAAATGAAACTTTTTTCTTCATACGTAACCTTTATGTTTGTCATATAAACTATACAAATATACATACATACATATATATAAACATATACAAATGGTACATGGATATAACAATGCATAAATTGTTTCATTATAACATATTCATAATGGTATACGGATATTAAACATGAATAGATAGAAAGTGCAGAGTGCAAAGACCACAATTCTTTCTTCAATATTTATGGAGTTATTGCCCTTTGTTTAATTTTCTTGTGTGGAGCATGACACCATTAATATTGAAGGGATTCAAATGAAACTGTATATATAGAGGACAATGAGAGAAAGTGCAGATCACAAAGACCACAACTCTTTCTTCAATATTCACGGTGTTATTGCTCTTTGTTTCCTTATGTGAAACATTAATTTTGTTGTGCTGAGCATAACTCCATTAGTATTGAAGGGATTCAAATGAAACTTCATATAATGCTAGAGGACAATGAGAGGAGGTGCAGAGCACAAGGACCATAACTCTTTCTTCAATATTAACAGAGTTTTTGCTCTTTGTTTAATTTTCTTGAGCGGAGCATAACTCCATTAGTATTGAAGGGATTCAAATGAAACTTCATATTATGATAGAGGAAATTGAGAGGAAGTGCAGAGCACAAGGACCACAACTCTTTCTTCAATATTTATGGAGTAATTGCCCTTTGTTTATTTTCTTGTGCAGAGCATGGCTCTATAAGTATTGAAGGGATTTTGAATAAACCCAATATATTGATAGAGGACATTGAAAGGAAGTGCAGAGTACACGGACCATAACTCTTTTTTCAATATTTATAAAGTTATTGCCCTTCAGTTTATTTTCTTGTGCAGTGCATAACTCCATTAGTATTGAAGTGATTTAAAGTAAAACCACGTATATTGATAGAGGATGTTGAGAGGAAGTGCAGAGTTGTACCATAACTCTTTTTGTAGGAAGCTTCATTTTTGCCAACATGTAACTGAAATTGTGTTGCCTTCTTCTGACAAGCATATGCTTCGGGGGCATACGTCACATCTTGTGACAAGCCTTGTTCTTGGTACAGATTCTAATTCTGAATATTTTGACGACAAATTACTGCAATGTATTAATTTTAAACTGTGCTATGGAAATTCACGAGTTTGCATTGTTTGACGTTCTTTTAACTTGGTAGGCTACGAAGGACTAACAATCAGTGCTGCTAACAACTACGTTTCATTGGTTATTCTGGCCCATTGCAGACTGACCTGGCACGTATATAATTTGGAGTTCTGATGTGTAGGAATTAAACCACGCGTAGGAATTAAACCATTAGGGCGTTAGCCCTGGTTGTTTAATAGCCATGCATCAGAAATAATGGAGTTGCTTATTGGCCAATAAACAACGATAATGATAAAATTATTTAGATTTTAACATATTTTGACATAATATTTTTACAATTTTAATGTGTTGTTTATTGGGTAGTTTAACAACGATAATTTTGTTCTTTGTCTATAGAAAAAAATTAGCAAGTATCATGTTAGAATATTGAATAAGAAGCCACATTATAAAGTTTAAAGGTGAAAAATTTAAGTTCATTCAAATGTTTCCTTTGTAGCAAAAATCCACTCATAATTCACATACTTCTAGTTTCTTTGTCACCTCTTTCTGTGCTGTCAGCATTTTGATTGAATCTTAAATTTGACCATTTACCAAAAAAAAAAAATCCCTACCTACCTACTCTTATTTTTTTAGCATGGAACCTGAAACAAACACAATTTTGTTATGCCTGAAGAAAACTTATACTGTGCTAGAATGAGAGCTTTGATCTTCTGATAATATAGACTCGGATAATACAACGATATGATGGCATAATGTATAGTACCCTTTAGATGGATAAGTGAATATTTTTGTAACATAGTTTCCTCCACTAATTTCTGACATTTACTGCTTTTCAAATTCATTGATGTGTGCAATGATATCTCAGATGAGTTTGAAACTAGGTCACATCTTGTCAAAAACTAGGTCACCAGGCTAAATTAAAGAGAAAGCTTGTGAACACTATAGAGGCCACATTTATAGCCCAATAATCATGAAACTTGCTCAGAACATTTGTCCCAATGATATCTAGGACAAGTTCGAAACCGTATCACGTGGGGTCAAAAACTTTGTCACCAGGCCAAATTGAAAAAAATCCTTGTGAACACTGTTTGCTGAATCTTCATGAGAACAATTTCGTTCCTTAGCCCCTCAGGCGAGCGCCCTAGGGCCTTATGGCCCTCTTGTTTAATGTTCATAGTTAATGTGAAAGTGTATCATACTGGATTTGCTCATGCTTCTTTTTGTCTAAATTGTGTTGGTTCTTCGTCCATTTTACTCTACTATTGCATTGGGGCATACTTTGTTGAAAATGACTGTATTTGATGGTTCAGTTTTAGATATCAGAATCAGTAGAAGGTAAAATAAAATAAAACACTTCTCTAAGTATATAAATTAAGAAATGTATTTGCAAAGCATATCATAACTCGCGACTGATTTTAATTGGAATGTGAAAGCAATTGTTAATGCACAAATGCACAGTCACAGATCTATTAACATATTTCTCTTAAATTTATCTTTGGCATGAAGTTACAGTGCTTCTTTGATTAAAAAAATGCAAACAAGTTTAGCTGAAATAATATGCCTTAAACATTTTATGGTCCAATTATTATTTTTGAAAACTGGTTAATAGACTACAACATTTTGAAAAGCTCGAAAAATGAGATTCCCCTCCCCAGTGAATTTCTGTGCGTCAAATAGTCATGCTCAAATAACAGCAAACTTTCGTATACACAATTTTCCATTAAGTGCAACTTGAATTAAATATTTTCATTAGGATACACATATTTAAGAAGAAATACCCAGGATTATTATTGTGTGATTTGCGTTTCAGATATTACAGATTATTTACTGGTAAGACTTGTTCATGAGCCAATTCTCATTATTGTGTTCTTTTGAAATACAACGTATTGAAATGCCTTTAATTATGTTGTACTTCCTGACCTAAACCATTTATGTCAAAATCGATTAAAGGCCTGATAGAAATGGTTATAATTTTAGACCTTATTCAGTAAGCAATTCCAAAATGTCTTGCAGTTACAAGATTTAAGGAGGAATCTTAATTATTAGATCCACTGAAGATATGCAATCACAAGTGTGGTATTTAATCATATGTAAGATTTTTTGACATGGCTTTTAAGAATATAATCAAGTGTCTGTTGATATAACAAAAGCTTGCTAGCAGTCATCAATAATTAGACAAAGAATGCCTGTTGTTTTCACAAGTTTGATAAAACATTATTAGAATTGCATTGTGATATGGCCTATTATAAGCAAGGGTTTAGCAATACAGTTAATTTATTATCCCAAAGGAAAATGACCAATATGAAAGAAGAGCAAGATTTTATTTAACCCAAAGAAAAAATAAAATATTTTTTGAAATTAAAAAAAAACACACTAAATTGGATTAAACAAAGAAAAAAAAAATTTGAGTAGGGACCTTTTCGGCGGGTAGGTAGGCAATGGCAAACAAAGTTAATTTAATTTCGGCCGTGAGTATGCAAAATTTAATATTTTGGTAAAAACCACTATGGTTTTTCAGTTGTGGAGGGAAAGCAGAAAACAATAAAATTCTCACTTTCGCACAGAGCTGTGGATTATTGTTTAAAGAAAAATGTGCCATTTGTTACTGCAGCGTAGTATCTTGTTGCACATTTATGTCAGGCGTAAAAAAAAAGAGTTTGTTTCAGGTTACCCGACCTCCACTAAAAAATGTCCCGACCCTAGGACATTTTATTGGGCGTGTCGGATTAATTTTTGTTTTATTTACCCTTCTGAATATTTAAATGTATTTTTGGATAAGTGTGTGTTTTGTTTTGATAGTATCCACTTATAAACAATGTTTACGGATATTACTGATATGTTTTGAATATTTATTCAGTTTTAGAATCTTCCAGTTTACCATTTACCAAATAAAAAAATATTTAAAAAATAAATCCTGACCTACCTTGCCTTAACAAACATATTTTTTTTTATGCCTCACACAAAGATTTTAACAAAACCCTTCAAATACTAATTAAAAAAAAAACTACAGATTATTTGGAAATGAGAGTTTGTCAACATACTGAAAATAATTGTGTATTTGGTAACCGTTGGTGTCACTTGCATGATTGTAATGCATTAATATACTAAATACAGTTTGTCTGTTTTCAGATACCTTGTATGTCTCACCAGATATTGAGTGCTTTATGACCCAATTATAATGATCTCAGAAGGCTACTCTGATTTAGTATAATCATAATTACATACAAAATTGACAACACGTTGAATGCTGTCATTGTGCTTCAGTGCCGGTGTTATTTGCTTCGATTCTACGAAGGACGCAAACTTTAATGAAGGACGTTTCAATACATTTAAGGCAGATATTTAAGTGGTCGCATATTTGTTTAATATTTGCTTCGTAATCATCATTATAGGAAAATAAGTGCTAAAATTTGTAGATTAAATCGGTGAACATTGGACATTTTGTAATTTTCATGTCAAGTAGCAGTTTTGTCCTTCACTTGTAGCAAATTGAATGTAATTTAATGAAATTTTGTTCAATTTAGCATTAAAATTGTCATTTTTGGAAAATATGTTTTCCGTGTTTTTTTCGTGGACAAACATTTCAGTCCTTTAGGGAATGTACTGTCATATCAGGTTTGTCTTTACTGCATGGAGGTAAATTGGTCATAGATATGTTTAACCGGGCCCGGCTAGCTCAGTTGGTAGAGTGCTGAACTTACAATCCGGGGATCATGAGTTCGAACCCGAGCCCGGCCACATAACTTGTGTGGGGATTGGTCATGAAATAATTTATACGGCCATTCTTACACTTCCTCTGATTCAAGTAGGGCAGTTGTCAGTTAATGGCATAAGTATGTGCGCTCAGTAAACTGCTTAGATAGGCTAAGCTTGCTCAGGAAAAGTTTGAGTAGGTTAACTGATGGCAGTGATATGACTGAAAATGAGGAAAATACTGTTAAACATGGCGAAAAATCCAAACAAACAAACAAAACAGACAAACAGATATGTTTAGGCACATCCTAACACTATGATGGTGTATATAAGTAATCATAAAAGCATAAAAACATAGCGTAACCCATTGATAACCAGCTAATTTCATTTTCAAAATGCGAGAGTTAAAGAGGTGTTCCAATTATGAAAATTATGTTTTGTTGTTAACAACTGATATGATGGGTGTATTATTACTCAGTAAAGGGGCATATTGACGGTAGGTTAACAATACAATGTTCAAAAGTAAAGTTCATGTACTAACAATTGATATTTAAGCATTGTTCAGTATGATGGCAAAACAGTGCTTCTATAAACATTAGACAGATTTATATAATTTATTATAAAAAGAGTGGTCCATGACGCTTTGGGGGCACAGGAAAATTAGTAGTAGTAGTAAGATTGATATGAATGAAATATACATGAGGTACCGTTACATTCATGGGCGCCATCGACATACTCTGATTAGTGTCACAGGGAAGCTTTATTGAAGTGTTTGATTTTGTAGTCATGAGTTTGAAACCCTACTGGAACCGTGTATCATAAAAACAATGTTTATGCCCCCCAAAGGGAACTTTGGGGGCATATAGTAATCGCATCGTCCGTCCGTCTGTTCATCCGTGCTTCACGTTTCTTGTGTGGAGCGTAACTCCATAAGTATTGAAGGGATTCAAATGAAACTTCTTTCCGTGTAAAACGACGCTAAAATTCCCCCACCTGAGGGTACAGGCACTCTACCCCCAAACCAGAGAGATACCCCTGCCTGATATCATCGCTGGAAAGGGCATACATTTATATATTTTCACTCGCACAAGTGCTTGTGAAAATATTAATTATCTCCCTTTGCGGTGATGATATCATGCGTTATCACACCGAAAACCAACAAATATCCTCTATATACCTAACCACTTTATGTTGTAGCAACCGAGAGGAAATAGAGACGATGGGTGGGCATATCTTAGTTGGTAGGTGTTATTGCCTTGTTTTCCAAATTTTAATATTATGTAAATAGTACTGATATATCATATATTATAACATATCATACAGTCAACTCCCAATGGCTTGAAGTCGCAAGGACCGGCTTGGAAACTTCAAGCAATCAAAACTTCGAGCTAAATGGAGTTTGTAAATGTGTAATTCTACATGTATGGGCAGTAATCTGTCTTTCTTGTTTTCAAATCTCAAATTTAAAAGTATTCAGATATCTATACTGGTTATTAACAAACAACAAACAATTAATTATATTTTTTAGTTTTTGAAAGCTTTGAAATCAGTTATTGCATTTGCTTAACACTTTACACTAATCAATCGCATCTAAGATATTAACGTCTTTATGTGACCGAAGCGTGTTCAAGCCAAACAAACAATTAAATGTGTGAAAACTGTAACTGGGACCGTGACAAACACTTCTAACCATCTGAAAATTCGATGCTCGCTAACTTGAGCCAAACAACATAAATATATGAATATATAGCAAAAAGTACAGGTCCCTTGAAGAAACTACGAGCCAACAAGAAAGCTGAGGCATCAGGAGTCGACTGTATATTAAATTTTATTACATATCATATATCATAACACATCATAGCATATCATAACATAGCATATATCATATCACATCATGTATGATATCATATTATTTTATATTGCATGTACGAGTATAATAGTATATTGTATTACCAATATAATATATTGCATTACATGACATTATGCGTCATGAAATTAAAAATACGTGTTATTTGATATAAAATCAATCCATTCAAAATCACTTCTCAGGAAGCACAAAGAGCCTGATGAAGTCACCTTAAGCTAAGGTGACATTTACGATTTTACATTATTGTACGACCATTTTGAGCTAGTGACAAATGTATCTTAGGTAGCGTTACTATGACCTTAGGGGCTAAGGTTACTTTGAGTTTGTTGACCCTTGTCTGTGCTTGTTCTTCGTAACCCCTGGTCGGAGTTTTATGAAATTTCACAGGATTGATCAGGTCCAATCTAGTTGTGCAATTCGTTGGCATGTAGTGGTTGGCGTGTTTCGGGTGAAGTTATGGCCCTTTGAAGTTTTTTACTTAAGAGATCTTGTCTGCACTTGTTCTCCATTTTCTTGGATTTTCACTTAACTTGACAGAAATGATAAGCATGATGAGACAGAGTGTCGCGCGCAAGAATCAGGTCCCTAGGTCCAAGGTCAAGGTCACAATTCAAGGTCAAAGGTCAAATATAAGAAATCAATCCTTTTTGTCCAGAGCACATCTTTGTCAAGCATGGATGGATTTTTAAATAACTTGTCAGAAGTGACAAGCATAGTGAGAGAGTCGTGCACAAGAACCAGGTCCCTAGGTCCAAGGTCAAGGTCACAATTCAAAGTCCAAGGTCATATTTAAGAAATCAGTCCTAAACACTTTGTCCGGACCATATATTTGTCCAGCATGGAGACATTTTCAAATAACCAGGCAGAAGTGACAAGCATGGTGAAAATATCTGATCATTTATTTGATTATTTTTCAATGTTCTTTGTCCAGCATGGATGGATTTTTAAATAACCTGGCAGAAGTGAAAAGCATATTGAGACGGAGTTACGCGAGCAAGAACCAAGTCCCTAGGTCCAAGGTCAAGGTCACATTTCAAGGTCGAAGGTCAAATATTGAAATCAATCCTTAACACTTAATCCAGAGCATATCTTCGTCCAGCATGGATGGATTTTCAAATAACTTGGCAGAAGTGGCAAGCATGATGAGGTGTAGAGTCACGCGCAAGAACCAGGTCCCTAGGTCCTAGGTCAAGGTCACAATTGAAAGTCAAAGGCGTTGTGGCAGCGTCAACGTTTCGTTTTCGCTCTCTTGAAAACGAATTGAGCTATTGTAATTAAACTTCATACATAGATACCTTATTGCAAGACCTTGCTTTGGATTGCATATCGGGTGGCTGGTGTCAAGGTCACTATTACTAAAAATAGAAAAACGGTTTCACCCCCATAACTTGAGAATGCATTGAGATATTTTAATGAAATTTAATTCATAAATACCTTATGTCAAGACCTCGCTTGGGATTGCATATGGGGTGGGTAGGTTCAGGGTCAAGGTCACTGTTACTAAAAATAGAAAAACGGTTTTCACTCAATGACTTGAGAACGAATTGAGATATTTTAATGAAACCTTACACATACATACCTTATATCAAGACCTCGCTTGGGATTGCGTATGGGGTGGATGGTGTCAAGGTCACTTTTACTTTAAATTAAGAAAACGTTTTCCGCTCAATAGCTTGAGAACACATTGAGATGTTTTAATGAAACTTCATACATAGATATCTTCTGTCTAGACCTCACCTAGGTTTGCATATGGGGTGGATGGGGTCAAGGTCACCGTTACTAAACAATAGACAAAGTTTCCGCTCAATGTTTGAGAAGACATTGAGATATTTTGATGAAACTTTATATGTAGATACCTTATATCTAGATCTCACTTGGGATTGCATGTGGGGTGGTTGGGGTCAAGGTCAAGGTTACAAATTCAAAAAAAAAATTGTTTGTGCTGTCTAATGCAGGGTCATTATATAAGGTCACTGACCAAGGCCCATAGCTCTGACCTGTAATTTAGCAGAATTATGCCCCTAATTGTACTTAGAAATTCAGGTTGAAGTTTGCGTGCAACAACTCCATATCTCAGTTACTATAGAATGGATTGAGCTATTGTAGTGAAACTTCATACGTAGATAACTTATAGCGAGGCCTCACGTTGGACTGTATATGGGGTGGGTGGGATCAAGGTCATTGTTACTAAAAATACAGGCGCGTAGCAGTAGGGGCCGCAGGAGCCGCAGCTCCAATATTTTGGGGAGTTTAAAATCGTTGTCGAAAATCATCACTATTGTTTATGAAATAATAATTATTGAATTAATATTTAAATTCAACCTAATATTATAGTTATTATGTTTTAATACACAGTAATCCTTTATTATGATTATGAGTAAAATTATGCAGCAATACTGAAATTACAGAACGATGTTCCGTATTTTTAAGAAATACGGAAAATGTGATTATGCAAGTCATCACGTCGGTCCGGTGACTATTAGTACAATCACGATTCGACTGTGATTCTTATAATTCTGGCTTGATCTGTGAAATAGTTGTGGTCCTGCACAGTCTGTCAAAGTTTTAACTGGTACAAATATAAAGCATTAGCACGAATTTGCTCTCATGTATTTTTGCATATTAGAGAATTCTTCCATGTCCATTCATAATTTTTCTTCATGCACCGCTTGCTTGTAAATAGAAAATCCCTCCATGTTTGTTGTATCAACTGCAAACATGTTTGCAATATATGCATCTTTTTCTGGATCTAAAGAAAACATAAAGACTTAATTTTTTAATATTTATAGGTATTAAATGTGAAAGTAAAGTTCATAATTAATATGAGAGTGAAGTGTATTGTACTGGATTGTTATTACCTCCATGAGTCTAAATTGTGTTGGCTATTTGTGTATTTTACTCTTCTGTTGCATTGAATGTGCATAAGCAGTAGGTGCGTTAAGGGTCGATTTTGGCCTCATTTTGAAAATTAACGAAATTTGTATCACTGAATAGGCCATTTTTTTCAATTTTAAGGATGTAATATTTTTAAAATCTTACAACCACACATATGTTTACGCTACAACGTCAAAGACGACTACTGTATAAGCGTTCTGGCTTAATTTGACGTTACTTTTGGAGTTGATGTCGTAGTGTATTTTTTGGCGTGCCGTTGATGCTTACTACTCGACTAATTACAAACACACGTCCAAAAAATTCAACTAGTGTTTAGAGATACAGATTATAAAAATGTAATTGAATGTAAAAATAACGATTTTGTGTTGTTGCATGTTGCAAATTCAATGATTGGCAATATTACACGAAAGTTCAGCCTTTTCCGACAATCCCGCATTTTAGCAAAAAAAAAATGTGTTGTTTTTTTTACAACTCGGATCATTCTAAAGCAGGCACGGATATAATATTTAATAAATGTTCGTTGAACTCTTACATACGGAAATTTTTACATGCATACGTCACATTCAAGAAAAGAACAACACATGACGCAGTATAAGACTTCGAAGCGGACGTAGCGAGTGGGTCGGCTTTTATAAAAACGTCTTATTTTTGATAGTATGATTTTTACAGTTAGATTAAACTGTTAATCTAGTTTATTAATTAAGTGTTTCAAACTGAATTAGTCCGGTATTAATTTTTAAAGTAGACATTGTTCTTCTCAAATCCTATTACTTGCGCGGTAATGGACACGACCGGACCATCGTATTGTATAATTTACATCTACACTGTATTCAATACGAATAAGCAAAGATAATACCACAGTTTAGTATATATTAATATATATTTAATATCAGTATAATAAATCTATACTTATTCATTTCAAAACGAAACTATGTTATATGTATTAAATTTAGTAGCGCAGAGAACTGAGATATCCTTACTTTAAAAAAAAAAAAAATCTAAATTGAATGATGTGAAAAACGTGAATAGTTGTTCGTGTGAAGATTAAACATTTTTATGATATGCAGAAAATCTGCTTTTTCCATTTAAGAACGATATGCCTATTCTGTCAGGGAATGAACAATCGAAGAAAATATGCTGCAATGAAGCTACACTTCATGAAAGCTTGTCAGTAAGTTTCATTACCACATTCATGGTATTAGAGTAACACGACCCGCATATATCCCTATCCATGAATAGTTTAAATTCCTTCCCAAATATTGTAGAGGGATGATTTCCATTCATTGATATCACAAACATGAACACAAGTTTATTTGAATATCACAAACAATACCACATGCTCTCCTGTATGAAATAGTTTAATTGCTAAACATGTGATATCCAATTGCAAAGATTGGATAAAATTGAACAATAATTTGATTATGATAGACATTTGTGGAAGCGTCCATTATATGCGGGACGGAACAACGCTTTCTGTATGTTTATCACGTGCAATACGTGCTTAACATCAGTAAGCATCGTAGTCTACATTGGATAGATATAGAGCATTATTGAGCATTGAAACTTGACCATGCTCTTGATTAATCTTTTTCCCGAAAAAGGTAAAACACATCAAAGAAATGACAACTCACTGGTACAGTAAATCTTAGTATATTTACACTACTATCTATATGAATAAATGGCTCGGGCGCAGGGGCGATCCAGGATTTCGTGTTAGAGGGGCGTAAACTTTTGATTGTGCAGTTATAACCCCATGATGTCTATGGGTCTGCAGTGATCAGCTACAGATCCGTATCAAAGATATATAATAAATCTTTGCATATCATCCTCCTCATCATGGCATCGTCATCATAATCATCGCCATCATCAAATGCACTTGTTTTGACAAATTATGTTCGAAAGACATGTTGGTTCATCTGTATGTCATGCACCTGTTTTGGCAGAAAATTGCCCTTGTTTGATGTGCCTGACCACTAAATACATATTTGACATTCAATGTTATATATGTCTTGAATATCTTTCAACTTGTAAAATCAGTAGCTGACTACATTCCAACGCACACACATCGAAAATTATTTGCATTAATCATTTACCGAAGTTTCTCTTTTTGAAATGAATGTTTTAAGTAACTTACACGTACACACTCATGCTCATCAATTGTCTGCAAATGTGCTTTACACTGTGCTTTTGCTCATCGAAACGAACTAACGGGCAGACAGACGAACATGTTTTTTTAATAAAATATTATGAAAGATACTCATATTGTTGCGTATGATCTGACAACATAAGTTTGTTATTCGTTGCTCCGTAGCCGATTTTTAACACAATTTGTCACATATCGAGAACTTTGACCATCCTTCCTAGTTAATTGTTTGGTTTTCATTATTTTTGTGTTGCCTGAAAAGGCGACGTATAGGTGTTACTTTTGGCGGCGTCGGCGGTATGACAGGGAAATTGGCTTTTAAGTGAAATTCTTAATTGATTAGTAAGCAACTTGTCATTCGTGCCTCAATGATGTCGCTGCACTTGCAGTTTACCGTCTTTTGTTAATGCACTTAACACCTGTCATCCAACAGAACACGACTGTTAACACGCATTCAACCGTGTCGTTCAGTTTTTGTTATTACTACTAAATAAAACAATTAAGAACATTGCTAGCAGATAAATCTACCATTTTTAGCATTTTTTATCGGCTTATATTTGAACGTAAATACTTTCTACATGCATTAGATCTAATAGCAAATAAAAAATCTTACCTGATTTGATATTTCAATAATACAACATGTATTAGATCAACTGATGTTCGATTTGAAAATAATCATAACACACTATACTAGTTTGACACTCTTTCCAATGATGTGATTTTCCTAGCCCAAAATACGGTATTTACCAGCACTGCCACATTCCATTTTTTCACGATGTTGCTAGAAATACAACGTATTTAAAACAGGACACATTTGTACATACCGTACAGTAGGCATTATACTCTATATTTTACTTCTTTAGATTTATAATACTCTCTTGCTTACACTTCCGTCGAAAACATTTTTTTCATGATGTCTAACACATTGAATCGTGTTTGCATTTTCAAGATTGAAGATTCTTTCTGAACTACGTCAGAAGTTATTTTCCAAAAATTGTGACGATTCCATTACGTCACATAGCTAACCTTTGATTACTGTAGTGGCGTAGCGCGAACAGAACAGTATCGGATAGGGCCAACACAATATGCCCCCACCTCATTGATGGTTGGGGGGGATAAAAAAATATAGATCTATATAAACTTTATGATGTTAAGATTTATATTTAAAAGACTTTTTTTTAGATTAAACCTACCCAATCAGAAGTCTCAGAAGTTGATATTGTACGAATAAAAAATGCACTTGATTTCTGAATATTTGGTCGACAAATCCAACAGTATCTTCCACTATTCTAAAAAATTTCTAAATTTTATTTAGATCCTGGTCGATATAAAATAAATCCAAATACATCGCTTTCCTTTTAAACATATCTGTCTAGCGCTGCTTGAAATGTAGGTTACATTCTAAAGTTAGTTTTTTAGCCCGCATTCGTGTTCATATATCAGACTTCGCGAAACCTCTAAATCAGCTGTCACCATAATTAGTATCATTCATAAAGACCACATGTTATAGTTAACTGCAAAAAATTTCTAATTACAAAATTACGTGTTTCATCTCATAGATACATATAGAAACAGGCCGATGGAATAGACCAGACGACCGGTATCATAACAATGACCTTGTGAAAGGGTTTCAATCTGTTATCCGAAATGCAAAAAAAATATTAATGTCATGGTTATCATGTAGTGATTAAGTTAATGTTGTGTAATATGATTTTTGTAAGTAATAATGCATGAAGATTTTAATATCAAAGCCCGTTTCCATTTGTGAAATTCTAGTCATTAATTTTCTCAATTCTGTGTTGTTGTTTTTTTATTTTTATTTTTTCCCTCCTCCAACCGGACACTGTTCCAAAAATGTCAGAGAACCAAGAAATTAAAAAACTCTGGGCTAAAATAAATAGGTTCAATCTACTGTAATTATGTGCCATTGGTCACTGTAGCATAGTAACATATTGCTGATTTCTGTCACACAAAGATTTTAACAGGGGCATATCGACAGCATTTCCTGTAAATATATAGATACATATTAAATTACGGTATATTAATATATTTTTCTAGTAGAAGTAATATATAAGAAACAAGAAATGTCTTTAAAACAGACAAAGGTGTTGAAATTAATATTGAGATATCATTTTTACCTTTAACATAACAGAGGGCCAAGATGATCGGTTATGTAACTTCTCAGACCCCAGATTTTTCGGTTCTGACCTATGTAAGGAGACTTTTCGTAACCCAGATTTTTGGAGACCATAAGAAAACTTCTAGGACCCCATAATTAATTTGAGATGAATTCAATTATTATTAATATCGATACCATGAATAAACCGATCATACAGCTCCATATCCAAAATAATCAACGTTAAGATAATTGTTAACTGAATTTGTCAGGCCATTTTGACAAATTAGCAGTGTAAGAAAATAATTGCGGGAATGAATGAAAATTAGTATGTATCAGACAGGTGTATATATTTATAAGTAATATACCATACGTTCATTTTTAGTAGTTATCTAATACAATATTTAACTATTAGACGTCAAATAAGCATTTATACTGCGTATCCCAAAGAAAAGCAATATTCAAAGAACATTCAGCGCATTTGATATAATGATGACTTCATTTTTGATAACATAAACATAAAATTTCATGACTATGGCGATTTACAATTGTACACGGTGGGAATATGATGTTTCAAGGATTCCTGTGTATAATAAGTATGGCGAATAATGTATTTATGCTAGGCAAATGAAGTAAAAGTAACATAAATAACATTTCGACGTATTTCGAGACTTCTTTCACCACATTTTATGAAGATGCAATATATTTTTATATATTGAATAACATCTACTGGTGATGTTGATAGAAATGTGCAATTGTAAATAATTTTTACCAAAACGCAGCCGCAATTCAAATTAACATGCATAGAAAGTTTATAAATATAAGTTCCCCATTTATTGAAATATTCGGGCTTATGATTCTTTGAAAGCTAATTGATACATGTATATTGCTATACACTGCAAAATGCGCGCTATTTTTAGAATGATCTGGAGTGTGTTGAACTCACTCTAGGGAGCCATGGATCCTGTCTGGGATCTCGGTAAGAAAAGCAATGAACACGGTTTGAGCTTAAAATGTGTCATACATCTGTCTAAGACTTTAATAACGTTTATAGATATTTTGAACACACGTTTTCATATTATTAATATTAAATCTACACATCCATTATTTGGAGCATTAAGTTGTCATTTAATCCAGAAAAATATATAATATTCTTCATATTTAATGTACACTAATGTTTCAGTTCATAGTCCCAATGCACAAAATGCTTAACAATTGAACATATAAATTCCATATACCATTTTAAAAACGTTTTCAATGTGACATTGTGTTTGTCCCGTTAAGGAAATTTTGTCCCAACAGCCACGGCCAAAGATCGTCCCGTGGTCATTTCTTGTGTAACCGAGATCCCAGTCAGTGGTACAATTGATATGAATAGAGCATACCAATAGGCTTAACAAAATAGTTATTTTGTTGATGTGAATGTAAATAACATTCTGTTCATGACATACAATGAGAAAATATGTTTATAATTAGCCTAAGTTATAGAGTGTAGGTCGAGGATATGTTTATAACTTTGTGTTAACCGGTTATGTAAACAATTCGGTAAATTTTAATTCAAAATATTATGCAACAATTAATGGTAGACATTGAACCAGTATTGTAAGTTTGCATTCCCTAAAATTCTCGTGCGCAAGAAAATTTGCCCAGCTGCGCCCCCCTAAAAATAGATACAATGTCAAAAAATTGTCTTTCGATACATGGTTTCAGCAGGATTAAACTAACTCCTACCAAATTGCGCTTTTCAATTTAAACCTTTCCACGCTACTGTACAGATATCAATGGTGCACATATACATAGCACTATTTAATGTATATTTTAATCATATCGATTTTACTACTACTACTACATTTTAACGCGCCTTCGAAAAGTTGTACGGTGTTAACTTGTTACTATCATAAAAAACATTATTTTTCTCTTTGCTTTTAAAACCGAGACCCGGCATGTGTGAACCAGTCGTTTAATAAATACTTCTTAAAATACAATGTAATTTTTGAAAATATAATTCTGTGTTAGCGGTTGATACGCCCCTTTAACAAAAGCTTTCAAAACCTCGTTAAAACAAATCAATAGCAACATATCATTTGAAAATGTCAGAGTGTTTGTCAATGTAGTGAAAATAGTTGGTTATTTTATAATCCTAGTAAGCACTTGAGTGCTTGTAGTGCATTCATTTGCTATTATAAATACACTTTGTCTGTATTAATATATTTTTGAATGTCTGAACAGATCGTGAATGATCTATGGTCATATTATAATTTTCACAGAGGGCTAATCTAATCGAGTATAATCATAATTACATACAAAATTGTTAACATTGAGTGCTACCATTGTGCGTTGATGTCATTGCTATTAGCTCTGATCTAACGAAGGGCGCTAGCTTCACTGAAGGACGTTTCAATAGAAAGACAGATCTTTAGAAGTGGTCGCATATTTGTTTGGTTTGCTTCGTAATCATAATTGTTGGAAAATAAGTGGCAACATTTGTAGATTAAATCTGTGAACATTGGATTTTTGTAATTTTCATGTTAAGTAGCAGTGTTGTCCTTCTCTTGTAGCAAATTAAATATAATTTAGTCAAAGTTTCTTCAATTTAGCAATAGAATTCTTCGTGTTTTGGTAGTTCATAAAAATATGATTTCCATGCTTTTTTTGTGGGCAAATTCAGTAATTTAGGGAGTGTACTGTTGTATCAGGTCTTTCTTTATTGCATGGAAGAACATCTGTAATAAATAATATTATGATTTGGGCAGACCCTTACACTGTGATGGTGTAAAAAGGACTAAGAATCAATCAAATTCAGTGGCGTGGCCTCTGTATATCCAGCTCATTTCATTTTCAAGTTGTTAAGCTAAACCAGTGTATCTGTTCCTATTATTCTAAGACATTTCTTTGTTATCGCAGTTATGATTTGGTACTGTGTGCCAAAATGATGTGTGTATTATTACTCATAAAGAGAGCTTAAGCCTTGCTAGAATGAAAGCTTTGCTGTTCTGATAATACAGCAATATATTAAAACAATATAATGTATAGTGCCTTTTAGATGGTTAAATGGATATTTATGTAACATAATTTCCTCCATTAACTTATAACAATAGAATATTTACTGCTTTTCACATTCATGTGGTGCTGAGTCATTGACGCAAAACAAAATCTTGTTTGACAAGTAATAAATATAATTGTTTTAGAATCATGTGCAACTTTTTATGCCCCCACCATCAATGATGTTTGGGGTTATAGTGTTCACCCTGTCCATGGGTATGTACGTATGTAAGTGTGTATGTATGATTGTATGTTCGGATTTTTGTCCGAACAATAACTTTGTCCAGCATTGGATGATTTTCAAATAACAGAAATGTTGAGCATACTGAGACGGTGTGTCACTCACAAGGACCAGGTTCCTATGTCCAAGTTCAAGGTAACACTTAAAGGTCAAAGGTCAAATATGAGAATTTAAACCATAGACCCTGTCCGGAGCATAATTTTGTCCAGCATGAAAGGAATTTCAAACAACTTAGCACAAGTGTTAAGCATTGTGCAACGGTGTGTCGTGGGCAAGAACCAGTTCTCTAGGTCCAAGGTCAAGGTCACACTTAAAGGTCAAAGATCAAATATAAGAATTTAAGCTGTAGATACTGTCTGGAGCATAATTTTGTCCAGCAGAGAAGGATTTTCAAATAACTTGGCAGAAGGGCTAAGCATTAAGATGGTGTGTCGTGCGCAAAAACCAGGTCCCTTGGTCCAAAGTCAAGGTCACACTTAAAGGTCCATGGTCAAATATAAAAATTTGAGTCATAGACCCTGATCGGAGCATAATGTTATCCAAGCAGGAAACATTATGTGGCGAAGTGTGGTGTGCATGAATCATGTGCCTTATTTCAAGGTCAAGGTCACACTTAAAGGTCAAAGATCAAGTTAATGTATATATGTTAATATTCTTGTCCAGGCAATGACTGTCCAGAATTGAAGGATTTTTCAATAACTTGGCAGATAGTGATGGTGATACCCATTATAAGATGGTGTGTCCTGTGTAACAACTAGGCCCGAGGTCATGGTCACACTTAAAGGTCAAAGGTCAAATATAAGAATTAATACCATGGACTCTGTCGGAGCATAATTTTGTATGGCATGGAAGAATTTTCAAATTACTTGACAGATGTGATAAGCATTATTAGAAGGTATGTGGTGTGCAACAACCAGGTCCTTTGGTCCAAGGTCAAGGTTACACTTGAAGGTCAAATATAAGAGTTTAAGTCATTGACTTTGACCGAAGTATAATTTTGCCTGGCATGGAAGCATTTTCAATTTTCTTGGCAGAAGTGATAAGCATTATGAGGCGACATATGGCATTTAAGAACCAGGTCTGTAGCGGAAACTTCAAGGTCACTAATTAAGGTAAAAGGTCAAATAATTGTCGAGAGCATAATATTGTAATGCATGCAGGAATTTTCAATTTAATTTGGCAGAAATACAAATCATGTGAATTATGAGTGCATTTTTGCTAAAACAGGAAACATTTGTTTGAATGAATTTTATTTTCCTACCTTTAAACTTAATAATATGGCTTCCTATTAAATAGTATATACGACATGTATTTGTTATACGACATGTATTTGCAATACAATATGTATTTGTAAGTAACGAATAAATATTTTTCAAGCCAGTTATCGAATGCAAACTGAATTATATAAATGCCAGTTACATGCAGCAAGTCAGTCAGCAACGAGCCATGCAGAATAATCGATAAAGCGTGGTAGTTAGGAGCATCGATTGTAAGTGATTCGTAGCCTACTGAATCAAAAGTAGATCATACGATGTGTGCTTGAGATTTTCCATACTGCAGTTTAAAATTAACACAGTACAGTAATTGGTTGTCAAAATATTCAGAATAAGAATCGGTAACGAGAAATAACACTTTCACGAGTGAAAAGTAACAGATGAAGCGCCTTAATTTAATGGACATTTTTAATGAATTGACTGTTTTTCTGCCAGGGTTAGTGGACGTTTTTAATGAATTGACTGTATTTATGCCCCCGGCAACTTGATGAAGGAGGCATATATTGATCATCCTGTCCCTCCTTCCTTCCGTCCTTCTGTCCGTGACAAGGTTAAGTAGATTTTACCATTTCATCTAGCACCAACACCGCTTACTACAACACTTTGATGCTTACACAGTTGTTGCTAATGACCATTCCCTATCCACCCATATCACCCACCCTTACTTTGACCTTGACCTTGACCTAATTTGGAATTATAATGAATCAAAAGTGCCATTTCTTGGGTAACTAGATTTTACCATTTCGTTTAGCAGCAGCACCGCTTACTACTAAACTTGGATATTTACACAGTTTTTACTTATGACCATTCCCCATCCACCCATATCACCCAACCTCAATTTGACCTTGACCTAATCTGGATTAAGAAATGGGCTACACAGCACCAATCGGGAGCACGTGTGTTTATCAAACACAGAATCTTGTCTAGACACTGTAATTGTAATAATGTCTAGACACTGTAATTGTAATAAACCACATGATATACACATTAAAATACACCTGAAATACATTATCTTAAATAATAAAGAGTTAAGAAAACATTCGTGAATTTTTGCTGTTTTGAAGAAGGATTTTTTCAGGTTTCGATTTACTGACTTGTAGCCTGCAAAGAAAAGTAGTTTTCACTGTGCCTGTTTTTCAAATTACCCTCTCAAAAGATTGTTGGCTTCCGTCAACAGTCTAAAAATGATAATAGGCATTCTGTTTATTCTGCACATAATGATTTACGATCGCAAGTGTAAGTAAAGCATACAAGAACCATAACTCATAATTGCATGAAAGTATTGAATATTACCCTTTGTTGATTATTGTTAGGACTAAAACTATTTTGTTATACCTCAACTTATTTCACAGAATAAGATAATATATTAGCAGAAAGTACATTATAAAAGGACAATTCTCGTTTTTCAAAATGATTTGTATGCATACAGACAAAGCGGCGCCATGTAGAAAAGGCTGCATAGATGGAGGTATCGGTGTCTGTGGACCCATTTCTAGTTTGTAACAAATAACATCCCTTGAGGGATTGGTTTTACCCATTCACTCATATTTATTAATGATATTAATTGCGTTAATGCTGAAGATTATGTTCACAGATCTTTACAAAGAAGTTTTCATGACATTTTTGCCAGGAAACAAAGTTGTTGATTTTTAAGCATATGAAATGATTACATATTTATCATTGTATTATCTTCATGAAAACCAAGGAAATGGGTTATGACTATGTCTTAATTTACGTTCAGATTGTTGGATTAACTCCTTAGAATTATTTTTAGAATATTTTGTTTTAAAAATATACAGAGAACAGAGATATTACAGACATTGCTCCAAAATGTGAAGTTTGTAGACCATAACAAAGCAGAGCCCATCTCCAAATGATTTCCAGGAATGTTCTAGCAGTTAGTTAAGATGTAATAAGCTTTTGTCAGCACATGGACTTTTAAAGGCTAACAGGATTGCTTTAAAGTGATATTTATTTTGTTTAAGAAATAAGTTTCAATTTATTGTTGTTTATGGGCCAATTAACAACAATTTGGAGTTCTGATGCATAGGAATTAAACCACGAGGTTGTTGTTCCGAGTGGTTTAATAGCCATGCACAGAACAACAAAGAGTTGTTTATTGGTCGATAAATAACAAAAATGCGAAAATTACTTTTGCATTGTTTATTGGGTAGTTTAACAACTTTAATTGTGTTCTTTGTCTATAGAAACATTATTGAGTATCATGTAAGAATTGCAAATAATTAATATTGAAGCATTGTTTAATGTGATGGCCTTGTTTCTTCAAACAATTGACAAAACCTAATTGACAAAACTATAAATTTATTAATATAAACACTGGTCATCGATGACACATTTGCAGGCGCAGGAACATTTGTAGTAGACATTAAATCGATATGAATGTAATGTACCATTTTGAAAAGTAACACATTTCTAATTGTATTAAGAATATACGTAACATATATGTCCATATACATGGGGTGTTCCGAAAGAAAAAGACAAACATAAAACAAAACCATGCAGCAAAAAACATAACCACCATAGCAGAATAAGTAAAATATAGTTTATAAAAATTGTATGTTGGTATGTACACGTTGATTTCTATGTTCACCATATCTTCCAGTATGTCATTGCCAGGCTGTGGAGACCCAGGAAGAGGCTGTGGACACGATCCTCCCGGTAACAGGCTGACTGTTCAACAGGCCTGGATATCTTAGTTTAGTGTTATAGAACTCAATGTTTGACTGCATTTACTGTCAGCATATGAACTTTATATGGCCTTAACATACATACAGAGTAACATCAAATGTAGACTATTACGGGAAATAAATACAGTCTAACCTGTCTTAAGAGACCGCCTGTGGTGATTCTTAAAAGTGGTCTCTTAACACAGGTGGTCTCTTAACACAGGTGGTGTCTTAACACAGGTGGTCTCTTAACTCTTAACACAGGTGGTCTCGTAACACAGGTGGTGTCTTAACACAGGTGGTGTCTTAACACAGGTGGTCTCTTAATGCAGTGTGCCCTCCTAAGGCAGATGGGTGTTTGTTCTATGTATGTTTTGTACCTTAATACACACACATGTTATTGTCTATTTTGTATAAGAATAAAGGCAGAATAAATAAGTTGTAAAACATACGTGTTGTAATAACTGAATAATTTTATTTTACATTACTGTAATACAAAAGTACACTGTATTAAACGATAAAATAGCATAACTGTACACAGATTGTATAATCTTAAAATGTCATATGATTCGGTCTTAGAAAAATCGGCAGTTGTTCCTCCCCCCCCTCCCCCCAAATACAAATGACGCTGTCCACATTATTTTCAGCAAATGAATGAACGTGTTTGTTATTGTCATCAATTTTTGTTTATTAAATATAACTGATTTCAAACGTAAGAATTAAACTGTATGCCTTACACAATAATCATACATTCCAACAAAGTGTTAACTGCTGCACAGTTTAGTCAATACTAAACATTCTCCACCCGGCATATGTCAGACCATGTTTACACATAAGTAATTGACGTCACAGCTGGTGCAATTACAATACGCTGCCCTACTGTCCCTGAATAAAATGCAGAAGGAAAACGCAGACAACTTAGGGTCAAGTAAACATAGGAATATGCAGACATTATAAGCGGATATAATGATAAATTTATTAGTCTGGATTAACAGTCACACCCGCAATTGTGTATAGATTTACCCATGAACAAATTATCTATTAGTACAATTAGTGGCTGACAACGTGCCCGCTAATTTGTGGATTAACACCTTTCACAGTGAATGCCAGAGTTGCTTAGCAATAGTGCTGCGGAACTGACACTCGGTCGCTTACTACACTGGGTAATTTGGGATGACTCTTAATGGTCGCTGGTAGCGGAATAGAGGTGGTCGCTAATTAAAGCCATTTTGTTATAGAATTTGCATTGGGAGGAATTAGTAATGGTTGTTAAACGCAGGGAGTCGCTTGAAGTAGGTGGTCACTACCACAGGTTAGACTGTATGTGTGCAATAGAAACCTTTTGAAGTAGTGTGGTAAATGTTTATGCAAACAGTATTTATGTCTGTTTAAAAACCTATACAGGCATGTTAGATCTATCTACCTGCCAAAATCACCCTTCTGTTGCTTTACAAGTACAGGTGACCTGTTGAGTACTTACATTTTCAGCTCGACTATTCACCGAATAGTTCGAGCTACACTACTCACCTGTTCGTCGGCGTCGGCGTATTGCTCTGCTTAAGTTTTGCGTGCAACAATTCCATATCTCTGTAATTACTACAGATATTCAATTGAAACTTCGCACATGTCTTCGGGTCATTAGGAGAAGTTACTGACCAAGGCCCCTAACTCTTACCTGCAATTTAGTACAATCATGCCCCATTTTGTACTTAGAAATTCATGTTAAAGTTTGCGTGCAACAACTCTATATCTCTATAACTACTACAGATATTCATTTGAAACTTTACACGTCTTCAGGTTCATTATGTGAGGTCACTGACCAAGGCCCATAGCTCTCACCTGCAATTTAGTATAATTATCTCTATATCTGCTACAGATAATCAATTAAAAGGTCACACGTCTTCAAGGTCATTATATAAGGTCATTGACCAAGGCACATAACTGTGACCAGCATTTTAGGAGAATTGTGCCTCTTTTTTTTGTAGTGATAAAGGCCGATAACTCTGAAAAAGCGGTTGAATAGTCGAGTACGCTGCCTTGCGACAGCTCTTGTTAATATAAAGCTTGATGAAGTCTTCACTTACAATTATTAACACAACATCCACATGATTGCCAATATTATTTAGTTGTTTATACACACATACCCGAACAGATGGGCCTGGCAGTGATGTACAGAGAATAGATTGGTCAGCCAGGGAATAAACAGCTGGAATGGAACTTGAGCCAGACACAGGACCTGTACCGACAGAAGTGACCGTGGTTGCGATAGTTATCAAGTTGAGGATTGCAACCTGAGGTCTTGCCAAGGTAAGATGACACGGAGATCAACAACAACAGTCGCTAAAGCAGTGACACGCTGCCTAAATGTAGTGTGGTTGCACCCAACAGATTTTTAGCTCACCTGATCTCATCTGAGAGATATTGTGGTCAGTCATCCTTCGGCGTCTGTCGTTAATTAATAAATAATTTTGCATTTAGAGTCGTTTATCGGCTAATAAACAGCGATTTTGTGTTCTGATGCGTATGAATTAAACCACAAGGCTGTTAGTGTTTATTAGCCGATTAACAACGATAATGCAAAAATTATTTCAATTGTAACATGACCTAGCACAATTTTTTTTCAGTTACAATACATTCTATATTTTACAGTTTCTAAACTAATTTTGGGTCGTTTATTGGTAGTTTAACAACGGTGAATTTTTTTCTTTGTCTATAGACAAATTCTGCATGTTACATGTTAGAATTGTCATTTATTGTGAACATTTTGCTTTAAACTTGTTCTCTGAAACGCTATAAGGAAGTTGAAAAACTTGAAAAAAAAATGGGCACAATATATATGTTCAGATGATTTCCAATGAAGTTGATCTTTACAAAAAAACTATGTAAAGAGGTAAATATAAACAAATATATTTAAAGCAGTTGCTGCCTCACTTTGTATTTGTAGTTTGATTGTGAGTCTTCACATAATCAGTTGGAACCCACGTTTGAAACTGACAGTGTGTCCTTAATGTGGGTCAGACAAAGTGTTTTAGGACAGGAGTTGTCTCCCTTTGGTTTTAATTATTGGAGATGGCATCATATTACAAGAATTAAACAGGTAAATTGTTTTAAAACTGACTAAAGAGAAAAAGATCAAATCACTTTGATATTTTGGCAAAAGGAAATGACAACTGTGATAAAATAGTCAGTGTGGTAAATCTCTTAAATAATAAACATTCTATAGACATTGATCAGTACACGTTTAAACCAACTGCATTTGGTCTGTGTGATAAACACTTGTTCAATGTAACCTGATATTCAGCTACAAACCTTTGTCGCAGTGCAACAATTAAAATTAATCCAATACTCACGTGACCTAATACTCCTGTGACAGTTTACATAGTTACACTGTTTACTGCTACAGACCACTGAGCGTCATTTGAAGGTTATCTTGGTTTCTGTTCAGTTGGAAGGTTTTATTGCTTGACTATAATTGCCACTACATTTAATGTGTGCTTTCTGGATTATTTAATTAAACAGAGACACTGTGACATTAATATTTCTATTTAATTAAAGTTGTAAAGTTTTGTTTGCTGAAAGTCAACAAGCAAAATGGCAACATTTTCTATGTCTACTGTTGCTAAAGGGTCAGATGAATTTAAAGATTTTTGTTGTTCTACCTGCGAAGAGCAGTCTGTTGAAGTAGTCGCAGAATTTTACTGTGAAACATGTTCAAAGTTTTATTGTGGAAAATGTATTCATCATCATGGTCAGTTGTTTAAAAAACATTCCCCTTATGGAAGGGGAGATATGAACAAATGGCCAATTTCAAAGAAGGTGGAGGATTTTCTGATGAAATGCGAAGTTCACAAAGATAAAAATTTGGAAATTTTCTGTGAAGACCATGGACAGCTGTGCTGCTCAAATTGTATTCTACTTAATCACAGGTATCTTAAGACATTTTTGTTAAAATGATTGTTAAGATAACAATAATCCTTATTATTAGACAATTTAATTTTTAGACTAACCTGATTTAGTATGTTTATTAATATAAACAAGAATTAAGTTGAGGACAGTAACATACATGTAACGATAGGCTTGAGAACCCCATATATTTATATATATCAGAAATGGTGCAGTTTTAACTTCCAGTTTTTACCTGGATACCAATGTTTAACGGGTAAACTGACTACCTGAATGTTAACATTTTATAAAATCAATACATATCAAGGTTAGTACAGTTTGAGATTGACTTTAATACCACTCTTCTTGATATCAGTTACACATCGAGGGTTGAGTGTGAAACTATTGTATCTGATATATAAATGTTAAGCTACTCATGCTCAATCTTTGAAAATACTATTATTGCCTTTTCTTAACTATTTTGCAAACACGGTAACCTTTATTCCAATGCTGGCATATTCATTTTAAGCTAAACTGACCGAAGGCCAGCGAGCTTATGCCATGGCGGTTCGGTTGTGTGTGTGTGCGTGCGTCCATAGGTTTTTCCTTTCATCTCCTCGAAAACCAGTTGGCCAACTTTGCTGAAACTTCACACAAATGTTTCTTGGAAAGTCACTCCAATTGTTCCAGTACGCTGCACAAAAATGGCCACCAGGGCGTTATATAGAAACATCTTTAAATGACATCTCATCCTCATCCTCTGGGTGAATTTTCATATAATTTAGAAAAATGTTCCTTGGGTGGACCTCTACCAAAATTTCTCAAATGTTGATGCTCAGTTGAAAAACAACATAGCCACCAGGGGGCGGGCCATTTTTTTCTTAAATGGCTGTATTGAAAACTTTGAAAATCTTTGTCTGAAATTATTGGTTGGATTTAGAAATTATTCACGCACTGTTCCTTGGGAGGTTCTCTACAAAAGTTTCTCAAATTAGTAAGGTCTGTTGTAAAAACTACGGAGGCAGGGCATTTTTACGTTATATGTTTTTATTGAAAAATTTGAAAATCTTTTTGTCAATAACCACTTGTTTGGATTTCAAACTTCTTTGACAGAAATGCTCCTTGGTTGTTTTTCTACCAAAGTTCCTCAAATGGTTTAAGTCCTTAAAAAAATGGCCGCCAGGGGGCGGGCCATTTTTCCTAATAGGATTATATAAAAATTTTGAAGATCTTTATGTTAGAAACCACTGGTTGGATTTTGAAGTAATTTTACCAAAATTATTGAATTATTTTGATTTGCTAAAAAACTTGGCCGCCAGTGGTTGGGGCTTTTTTAGCTCGACTTTTCTAAGAAAAGGCAAGCTTTTCTACTCGCCCCGGCGTCGGCATCCGAGTTATGTTAAAGTTTTTTGGTAAGCTTGTTTCTCAGGAATGGCTCGAGGGATTTCATTAAAAGTTAAAACATTTATTCCCTACATTAAAATGAACCTATAGGCCAAGTTTGGTAACACTAGTTTGAAATTTGTCAAAATTATGGGCCTTTTTACACTGAGAAATTTTACATATAACTATATGGACAGGTTAAAGATTTTTGGTAAGCTGGTTTCTCAGGAATGGCATGAGGGATTTCATTCAAACTTAGAACACTTATTCCCTATATTAAAATGAACTCATAAGCCAATTATGATAACTCTAGTTTGAAATTGACAAAATTGTGGGCCTTTTTACACTTAGAAATTTCCGCTCCCTAACTCGAGAACTGATTAAGCTATTGTAATGAAACTTCAAACATAGATATCTTATAGCGAGACCTTGCTCGGGATTACATATGTGGTGGGTGGGGTCAACGCCACTGTTACTAAAAATAGAATAAACAGTTTCCGCTCAATAACTTGAGAACGCACTGAGATATTTTAATGAAACTTAATACAAACATACCTTATATCGAGACCTCACTTGCGATTGCGTTTAGGGTCAAGGGTCAAGGTCACTGTTACTGAAATAGAAAAACGGTTTCCGCTCAATAACTTTAGAACGCATTGAGATATTTTAATGAAACTTTATACATATATACTTTATATAGAGACCTTGCTTGGGATTGCATATGGGGTGGGTGGGGTCAAGGTCACTGGTACTAAAAATAGAAAAATGGTAACCGCTCAATAACTTAAGAACGCATTGAGATATTTTTATGAAACTTAGTGCATAGATACCTTATATCGAGACCTTGCTTGGGATTGCATATGGGGTGGGTGTGGTTAAGGTCAAGTTTACCATTACTAAAAATTTTATTGATGTGCTGACTTTAATGCATTTTGTTTGAAAAATTTGGTTTTCGGGGAATTTCCATGTTTCTTGTTTAAGAAAAAAATGCCAGTAACTCTGACAAGCACAAGAAAAGTCTAGCTAGCTGTCCTACTACAGCTCTTCTTTTGTTATATGGCTTATCAGCAGGGTCCTTTTGCTTCTGACACTCCTTACTTTATAAGCAATTGGAGCAAAACAGACACTCATGTGCCTTCGTTATATTTTATGTGCCAAGGTACGCTTAAATATCCAGTAGAAGACTATATGAGGCACGTTGTGGGAAAACTGGCCTTAATGCATGTGCGTAAATGTCGTCCCGGATTAGCCTGTGCAATCCGCACAGGCTAATCCGGAACAGCACTTTAAGCTTTTATGGTATTTTCTGTTTCAAGGAAGTCTCTTCTAAATATAAATCCACTATAGGCGGAAAGTGCCATCCCTGATTAGCCTGTTGCGGAATCCGCACAGGCTGATCCGGGACGACACTTTACGCACATGCATTAAGCCCGGTTTTCCCATGACACGCCACATAATGTTTTGAAATGGCCAATCTAAACCATCCATCTCATAAGCTTTGAACTTAGAATATGTATAACAGTATTTATTTATTTTTTTTAAGAAAAATTTGCCAAATTATTTTATGCATTTTATTATAATATACTATATTTTGTTTCAGACAGTGCACCAAAGTGATGCTTGTATCTGAGTGTGTCAAAACCCAGTCAACTGACCTGCAGCAGTTTGCAGTGAAGCTTCAAACAATTCAGGAACAAATGAACAATCTTCAAACAAATTGGGAGACCGGCATTAAGTCACTGCAGGGTTCATATGATGAACAATTACACAAAATACGAGAAACACGCAGAAAAATAAATGACACTTTAGACAATATTGAAAAAATCACTTTGAAGGAAATGAAAAATACACTCACAAGTCTGCAAGCTTCTCTCAAGACTGATGTGAACAACTGCAGAAGGCTTCGTGACGACTTGAAAATACTGCATGAAGCCATTCAGGACATCAGTGATATGAGCATGAAAGAACTCTCCTTTATAGCGAGCAAGAAATGTAGCGACAAAATACGACAGTCTGAAACATATTTGAATGAGAACTCTGTTCAGGTTAAAAGTTCACTAACATTCCAGCCTAACAGTGACATTGAGCAGTACTTGTCCAAACTGTCGGGTCTGGGGAGGATTGTACACAGTACCCAGGCATTGACAGTGCAGGGAAACCCAGACCCAGTATTGACTGTTAAAGGAAAGTCAGAGTATAATGTGCGCATACCAAGTGATTCATCATCATGCAGTATCAGTGGCATATGTGTTCTCCCTGATGGCCAGATTCTTGTTGTAGACCACAGTAATAAGAAATTAAAGCTGCTGGACCAGCAGTACAGGGTGCTTACTCATTGTGATGTGTCTACTCATCCATGGGACATATGTCATATAACACACAGTGAAGTTGCTGTTACTGTGAATGATGCTAACACACATGAGATCCAGTTTATCTCAGTCAACAATGGGCAGCTGGTGAAGGGCAGGAAGCTTCAGTTACGACATTACTGTGGAGGTATCGCCCACCACCAGGGGGAGCTGTATGTCACTGATACTACTGCACTGTACAAGTACACGCTGAGTGGGAAACTGGTCAGCAAGATGCATGAGGATACATCCGGTGGTGATACAGGTTAGAATCATGGCGGGTTCATCCGGATATTATTAGAAATATGTATTATAAAGTAATTGTAAGACTGCATAGTTGTAGAATGTACGTGTGTCAGTTTAAGTTTACAACAGCAGTTAAGAATGATTTTCAGTATTATTGATTTATATATATGAGTAATCATGTATTTTGACTGTCACTACATGGCACGTCTATAAATAGACACTGAGTGCTTTTCAATGACGCACCTTGTGACCTATTGTTTAAACTTTGTGATTTGGAAATAACTATACATGTATAATGACTTTTATAATTAACGTTGCTTCATAACATTATATTCAATCAATAAACCTCAAATTGTTGTATTTGAAATTTGAGAAATTTCCTTATTTATGTTTATAAAATTATAAAATTAAAAACAGTTACTGGCTTTTATAACCGGTGAAGAAGAACTAGATAGAAAAGTTCCAATCCCATTTGTTTTGAAACATTATTTTCTTGTAGTAAAATGTTACAAACGTAACTACAGTCACAATATTGTACGTGCACATGTATGAAATATGTCAGATTGTGTCAGTTTCACTAATATGTCAATATATTGTAATCGTGTATACATGTATAGGAAATCCATTATTACTGCATATAGTTACATCAGCTGACACATTCATGGGTACATGTTCATTGTACCGTGTAATCGTTTCCATCTGTGTAATTGTGGTAAATGCAATTCTAACTCACCAGTCAACGTGTCAAACTTTTAGGCAATAAACTGATACAGAAGCTTCCTGTCACACTAAAATATTTATTATTATTGGATTTTATGCAGATCTTTAAGATGCGTAATTGTCTGTTTAACGACGCATTAATAATACGATGTCACTGCAGTTTGTGTATTAACGTTATTAAACATTTAAAGTAATTTAATATCTTGATGTGACTCTGTTTTGCAGTATGCCAGTGTGCTGTGAGTCCCACAGGGGATCTGGTATACATCATCAACTACTCCCAGCACAAGCTCCTCACCCTGGCCAGGGATGGGTCGGTACTCTCTACATTGGAGGACCCTGAACTACGAGACCCACAGGCTGTACATGTGACACCTGCAGGCCAGGTGTTGGTCTGTGGACACCTGTCCCAGACTATCATACAGGTGGACAGGGAGGGCAGGAAGAAGCTGGCCACTCTGGCTACAGGCAGGGATGGAGTGAGTCTCCCACTGTCAGTCTGCTACAACAGGCACACAGCCTCCATCATTGTGGGACAATGGAACAACAACAACATCCTGGTGTTCAAAGTGCAATAGCTTACTTTTACATGTATCAGACATTTGTATAATAACAAATATGGTTATCTTAAAATGACAGTTTGTAAGTTAGAAATGATATATTGTGTACTGTGTTATATTTTTGTATAATATACTTTTATCATAATTATGACGGTATGACTTTGGAGCCAATATTCTGTGTTATTTGTATCAAATAAGTGTTGTTGCATTTGTTGTTAACTTGACAAGTTATATATGATGTATGTTAAAGGACAAATACGTGGGACAATTTTAATTAATAAGTCAATGTGTGTACATAGATATATACATGTACAATGTACATGACAATTGCTATTTTTGGACTGTCATTTGTACACATATTTGAGAAAAAAATTTGAACAATTACTTGAAAACATGACACTGTAATGTTATATAAATACTTGTTTTTGAAATATGAAGGATTTATTTTAATTTTCTGCGTTGAAAAGACATTGAAGATTGGAGTATTGATTAGTTAAATCATATAAAAAGAAAACATGATGTTAAATTGGTTAATTTTATTTAGTTTTATACTGATGATGATTTAACATCGTTTATTATAACATTGATACTTGTGATGGAAGTTAAGTGAAAACAATCAGACATAAATAACTTACCTGCTTGTAGTGTTGGATGCATTTTGATTAAGAGTTTTGAACATTTTAATTTTCATGATATTTTTTATACAAAACAACAAAATCTGCAATAGATAAGGGCAGAAAAGCAACTTTCAAACTGGCATCATTTGTTCAGTTTTCATCAACAAAGCTGACATTGCAATGAAACTATTATAATACTGATAATGTTTGTCTTAGCCATTATGAAATCTAAATTCTGTTTTTTTTTATAAGCCTGTTAACAATGATTTTGCTGTTGTATTGTGCAGTAACTGTTGTACAAACTATTTGGCACTAAAAGTGAGTGCTGCCCTGACTGCGCTAACAGTTAAAAAATATGTTCAACAGTCTCTTCATACTCACAGTTTCATATTTATTGCTGCCAACGGTCTTTTGAGAGTTTAGCTTATGTTTCTCTAATAACAATTCTGGTGAAACCATTGTGAAGCCTGTCTCATTTATGACCTTGCGGAAGTTCAAGGAATAGACATTAATTTGAAATCGGTCATCAAGAGTTCTGGAAAGTTGTCATATCCGAGTGCTCCAAAAACAGATATCAAGGTTGTGAATGTGATTTTGAAGTCGAACATGAAACAACAATAGACAGATGGACCACATACTTTCAGAGACTGTACTCGTTTGCAGAGAACCCTGAGTTTGACGCCAACCACAAACATTTCGTAGATCTATGTGTTACATCTAATCGTAAGACATCAATCAAAACCACTCCAACTGAGAGCTTTGCTATGAAACAAGCAACAGAGACCTGCAGAGGCTAATCAATGGTCTACTGAACAACAAAAGTCTACAATCAACGCCATCACATACGAGGGCCTGAAGTGTGGCATTCTCGAAGTAACATCTTGTCTGGATGCTGTTTAATTCGATAATGTTTGATGTAAAATTACCGGCCGGTTTCAATTGTGGCCTTACAGTGACATCGTTGGGAAGGTACTGTGATAACCTAACATTGCATCTGAGATGTTTACGATAGGTCAGACACATTGAACTGACACTCCCGAACTATATTAGCATTAATTACGCGCTTGAATTATAACCTTCATTAAAGAGTAATGTAGATTGAGAGATGTATTCAAAATTGAAATAATTCTTCGCTGTGCAGCGATTTATTATCCATGTGTATATACAGCACCTATATTGACTGTTGGCGCCTGCACAGTTCGTACTTTCTCATTCAAACCTGAATGTAGTCGTTGCTGTAAGATAAACGGGTACAATGAATAGTTTTTGCCAATGTTAATGTGTATTTTTTATGTTGAAGAATGTTTTGTTAGAGGGTAAATAAATATATAAATAATCAGATAGAACCGCTTTAATATTTGGTTTTGTTCGTGCATATGTTCAGTGTGTTGAGTGATGCCATGTATTTTCAAAGGAATACTCTTACTTTAATTTAATTCGATTCAAATACAGAAACTAAATATTCATCGTAACGGATTAGTAAAACAATCAAAACGCGATACTGTGAATCACAATACTAAGAAAAGACGGGATACTATGAATAAGTCCCATCCTTTTTTTCTTATATGTTTAAAAAAAGATGCGATTCAATAAATTTGCAACTACGAAAGATGCGTTACTACGAACACATGTTCTGGTCCCATCATAATTTACTTTGAAATTTTAACGCGATACTACGAATCATGTTGACTTTTCACACCTTCTTAACAAAAATTTCACACCTCTGCCCGTTCAGACACTCAAGCCAGTTCGTTTGCCCCAGGGACAAAGATAGTTTTTAACGAGTCCAGTTACCATTGGAAGCCAGTTTAAATGATGCAGTCGGAGATTTGACTTAATGACTGTTGCATTTGTCGATAATATGCTATTGCGAACTAGATATTTATTGGTCTTTTAGTGTTTCTTTTAACACAAGTGTATTGTTAAATGCAATTAACATAATAAGTGGGATACCGTTCGTTAGCTCGTAAACTCTACATGACGAAATTAACCCTTTATGTAAGTTCACGTTACTACTGTTATTTCATAAAGATGCGATACTACGAAAAACGCACGCTTTTTTAAAAGGTTTGCAGTTTAACTGAAACGTTTCTTTAAAATTGGCTTAGTTAAATCAAAATTTTAACGGCGAGTTAAGCTAACAGTCATTAAATTTTGGATTTATTTATTTATGTTAATAAAACGTTACATTTGTAAACTGTAAGTTTATTCTATATACAATGTTATGCTAAATAATGTACAAATTGTTTGATGAACAAGCTGCTTCTAGTATTTGCTTTATTTAAATCTTAAGTTAGCTTAATTTGCCGTTCACATTTCGAGCAACTGGGCCCAGATTCTCACAGAAAGTACTCTATAATATAAACTAATGCTATTTGCAGTTTTTGAGAGTCTGAGGTTAGTGTACCTCTCATTCCCAGTTGTTGGTGTGCTCAAGTGCTCATAGTACATTCAACTTATGAAAAGTATTTTAAGTTGGAGCAATGGCATGCATGTGACAAAATGTAGGCTTGCGATATAAGAAAAATGTGTTTGCGGTGATATAGCTGTGGGAGTTTTAATGTTTAGAAATGCAGCTGTTAGTAGGTTGTTGGCATGTCACTGATGTCGGTGTGATTAAGGAATTAACCTGCATGTTTCATGTGCTTAATGGAGAAGCTTGTTGATCAAGCAAAGAATTTGATTATCTTCTGTGTCTGTAAATATTAGAAATGATTAAGATTGATAAAATTGATAAATAATATAGCCATGTATGTGCATGTTGGATTATGGGTATTTGGGAAACAAAAATTCCTTGTACTAAAGTGTTACATTTACTGATTTAGTGCAGCCAATGGAACTTTCACGTTTCTTCACAGTAGACATTTCATTGTAGCTGTAACAGTTTGCGATGTAAGTTTGGGCTAGATATTTTTGTTTAACTAGATTCATTATGATTTTCACAGAAAATAATTGTGTAGATGTCGTGTTGGCCGTAATGCCTACTTAAAGACAAAAGAAACTGAACAAAGCTTGTGTATTGTGGAATTCTGTTTTGCCACAAACGCTGTCTGTTATAGGTCTAGGCATTTTGAAGGGAGTCTGTTGTCTTTTCTTAAACTTAATAGTAATAGTGTATTGTCTTATGCTTTTAGTTAAAGTGTCTTCTTGTACTAATAGTAATAGTGTCTTCTAGTACTTACAGTAACAGTTATTGTTTAAAATACCTATATTATGCAAATGTTTATGAAGTTGTTGAAAACAAATTCAACAAATAAGGAAAATAACCTTGCTATCTAATTTATACAAATATATCTGTGTAACTTATATCTATCTGATAACCTTGAATATTGCATACTTTGATAAAATGAATACCTAATTATTCATGAAAAAGGAAAAAACAATAAGAGGGAGAACATATAAACTTATGTTCTTTTTTCATGTTAAACATTTTTATGAGCATTGTGCATTTAAAGAGACCTGTTCACAGATTAACGAATTGATAGTTTTTCAACTTTTTGTCACACATTCCTAAAATAAAGGAAGAGTATATACACAGGAGTGAAATAACTCTGCGGACATAGAAATACTATGAATACTGTTTCGTTTATGAGTAATCATCTGTTGAAATCGATAAAATTATGGGTTAATTTGGAGTGTTTGTGATGTTTTTTGTTAAAAGTTTTGACAACTCCTGGATCACCTTCATTAGGTAAATATTGCAGAGTAAAATATATAAAACAGAATGGCCGACTGGTTAAGTCTGTGGCGCTTTAATCTAGAGGTCTCAGTTTCGAACCACAGTGGGGCCAACTTTTTTTCCTTGTCTGTTTTTTAGAATAATTTTCTTGTTATTGTACTTTAGCTATTTAGTTTTGATGCTTAAATCTGTCAAATGATGACATTTGTGGCATACTTTAAATAGGCAAAAATCTGTGAACATGTCCCTTTAACATAAACCTATTGTGTTATCACAATTACATAAACAATAAAGTAGCAGTGTGCATTGCAATTTGGATACACATGTACGTAATTACACTGCACAAATTTATGAAGAGGCTTCACATTTTTATTTAGTGCATCCAAGTGCTGAGCAGTAAGCAGCTAAAACATGAATTTTAATGTGGCTGCAATTCCGATTGCAAATTATCTGGTCTCTTATTATGAAAGGGTGAGAACTCTGTTAGGCTCCTGGAACTAAAACTGAAACAGTGATCTCCCCTCTATTATTTTTTCAGAGGTGGTTGTTCAACTTTTGGAGTCATTTTAATACAATGATGAGATTTACTTTGTGCTCAAACAAAAAAAAAATCTGTAATTGTGGACAAAAACACTGATTAGAAAGGGTAAAAGATGCAATAGCATGTTATAATATATTTTTAATGTGAATTTTCCAAAGTATACTTAAAAATATTGTATTGATGCTCATTCTTCTTAAGTACTGGTTTTACTTAGTAAATCAAATTGAGAAGTATAGATTGTCATTATAGACGTAACAGCTTGGTTTTGAGATAGTGACATATTGGTTTTCAAAATAAGCTATAATAGTTCTCTAAACCAACAAAAATCGCAAATACGCTTAAAATGTGTAATCATACGTATAAGACTTTAATAAAATGTTTGTAGATATTTTTAACACATGGTTTCGTTATTATAAATATTAATTGTACGCATCCATTATTTGGAGAATTACATTGTCAAATTATCCAGAAAAATATTCTTCATATTTAATCAACACTAATATTTAAGTTCATAGTCCCAACAGTAAAATGCACACTATGCTTAATAATCGAACATAATAAAAAACACCATATACCATTTTAAAACCATTCCATTTTAAAACCATTTTTCACCACTCACTCATCAATGTGACAACGCGTTCGTCCCGTAACAAACGTCCCGTAACTGTTACCGAAATAGTCCGACATCCGTGACTGAAGATCGTCCCGTGTCCATTTCTCGTGTTACCGAGATCCCAGAAAGTGGAATGGGGCTGGGGCACTTCGAATTGTGAAAATTTGAGCCGTAATACAATATTGTGTGAAAATAACATAACGACTCTTTATGTATGAAGTTATTCTACTAGTATAAGGAATAAATAACATATTGTTATAACCGATTTTAATACTGTATTTATTGTATTATTGCAGAAACCGTTTATGCTGAAAATTTAATTGAATATTTTGCTTTTCATTCATGACAAACATAATTTTATTTTAATTAAATATTTTGCTTTTTATTCACGACAAACATAATTTTATTTTAAAACAAAGTGTTATAGTTTTTTTCCCTGTTTCACCTACCTTTAAACTCATCAACAGTTTCTATCACAAAAGATGACAGTTATATCTATTTTTACACCTAACTGTTAAAGCTCATTATTGGGGAGAGATTGTGTACCTGCCAGGTAAGCTCAGTCGGGAGAGCACTTGCCATGTAAGCGAGAGGTCCCGGGTTCGAGTCCCGGACTGGCTGCACAATTTTCTCACCCTGTGACACCACAGCAACAAAAAGCAACCTGTAAATTTTCCCTGACACATGCGCGGCTGCATTTGCTTCATGATACATCATTCCATGATAGTATCTGTCCGTTCGTTCCCGTGCACATGTAAGGTCCCGGCGTATCACCTGACAAAAAAGAACAAGAAACACTACCATAAATATTCCGTTTAAGCGTGTTATAAGAACATATGTATCGGATTAAAAATATTTTTAAAGTTAATTAATCCTATTTTTATAACTCAGAAATATGAAGCATTGTTGTCTGTCGTGCTTGTGTCGCAAGATTATTTCTCGTGGTTATGACACATATGTTTTTGTCTTGGTTGTGCGACATATTTCTTTCACGTAGTTGTGCGACATACTTCTTTCATATGGCTGTTCAAAATATTCATTTCAAATGGTGGTCTCATTTGCATGTTATTTCGCATGGTTGTGTCACTTTTTTCGTGTGGTTGGTGGTAATCATGCGTGGTTGTGTTGCGTGCAAGCAACACGTGGTTGTGTTGCATGTATGCGACACGTGGTTGTGTGCGTGTTTGTTACAGGAGGTTGTCTTGCATGGATGTGGCACGTGGATGTGACACGCGGTTGTGGTGCATGGATGTGACACCTGCGTTGTGTTGCGTGGATATGACGCGTGGTTGTGTTGAGTAGATGTGACGCGTGGTTGTGTTGCAAGGATGTGACACGCGGTTGTGTTGGGTGTATGTGACGCATGGTAGTTTGCGTGTTTGTCTTGCGTCGATATGACACATAGTTGTGTTGCGTGCATGTGACGCGTGGTTGTATTGCGTGCCCGTGACGCTAGGTATGTTGCGTGGTTGTGTTGTGTGCACGTGACGCGTGATTTGTTGCGCGGTTGTGTTGCGTGCACGTGACACATTGTATGTTGCGTGGTTGTGTTGCGTGTATGTGACGCGTGGTTGTGTTGCGTAATGTGATATCAATGTACCGGTATATGATTTGCCGTGTATGTCATTCTTCGCATAGTGTTTTAAACACACATTTCTGATTTTGACATATCTTCAATTTAAGTTAAGAATACCTTATGACTTTTTAAAAATATGGGCCCTGGAATCCTTACTTAATTTAAGACAAAATGTAAAAAAAAATCACGAGATAGCGCCTTTAAAGTTGGTAACATAAGATTACATACTACATTCTTACCGCAATCTCCCTAATGAGTTTATCCGCCAAAACTGCAGCACATTTCATACAGCGTCTAGGGTGATGTCCTACATCTATATAGACGAGTATTTACAAAAGATTTCTTAAAATGTCAATCAATTAAATTTCGATCCTCAATTGTTTTGGGTTGCATATTTTATTTCAATTTAAAACATATTCAATTTATGATGATGTATATTTACTGCTTTTGTTAAAAAAGTATTGATGAAGATGTTTTTGTAGTGGAGTCATTGTAGTTGTTGTTGATGACTATGATGGTAAATTATCGTAATCATCATCATAATCATAAACATAATCATCAACAACAGCTACTACTACTAAAGCTGCTATTATTTGTAACACAACCTTATCTGTTACAGCAGCCACAAGAGAAACATATTTAAACTCTTACTGGTTCAAACGTCTTGTTTAACAAAAACTATTCAAATTGAACTTCTTTCTCACTCTACTGTATTAGTTTATGCAGTTTTAAGCAGTAGCTTGAGATAGTGTGGACTTTCAATTCCAGTTCATAATGACACTATTCTGGATATTCACATGTCCATGTCTGACGGATCCTTCCGGTTCCGTGATCTTATGCACAGGTTCCACGTATATGCATTCGGGACACCTCAGTATCATTATGCAAATAGCGGCTACGTCAAACGCTGACACCCGCGGAGCGACACCTGTGGGACACGAAGCTGTCCGTTTTTCTTAGTAGAACCTAGGATGCTAAAGAAAGAACAAATATCTCGCACATTATCGCATCCGACTCGAGCGTCTTGGAAATATTTATTTAAAAAAAGCTAAAGCAATTATTTTAATATTTAATAAGAACAATGATTATGTTATTTTTATGAAATAATTTTCGATTGAGGGTTGTTTATCGACTAATTAACAACAATTTTGAGTTCTGATGTGTACTAATTAAACCATACATCACATAATAACTCAAAATTAGCAGATAAACAACGATAATACTTTTTTCGATTCTAACGTGACCTGACAACATATTCCGCAATTCGGAATATTCCGCTACCGCCCTCCTGGTTTAATTCCTACGCATCGGAACTCCAAACCGTTGGTTGTTACCGCAATAACAAACAGTTACCCGTCCATTATTTCTTAAATAATGCACACTTTATTGCAATTCGAAAATAGTGAGCGTAAGCTAATCCTGTTATAGCATGCTGGATATATTTGTAGAAACCGGGACTAGCTTCTCGATGTATATTATTACAAGTATTATTAGCTCGACTATTCGAAGAATATGTTAGCTTTCCTACTACCGTCGGCGTCCGCGTCTGAATTTGGTTAAAGTTTTTATTCAAAAGTCTTGAAAATTGGAATATACCCTTGTCATCAAATCCAGTATCAAGGGCAACATTCCCCATAACTCAGTTTTGTATTGTGACAGAGTTATGCCCCCTTTTCACGTAGATTTTCTGGTTAAAGTTTATATTCAAAAGTTTTGTAACTTCAAAACTACAGAATTTATTCACTTGAATCTTGGAATATACCGTTGTCATCAGCTCCTGTGTCAGGGGCAATATTCCCTATAACTCTGTTTTGTATTCTGACAGAGTTATGCCCCTTTTTCACATAGATTTTCTTGTTTAAGTTTATATTCAACGGTTTTGTAACTTCAGAACTACATAAGTCATTCACTTGAAAATTGGAATATACCTTTGTCAACAACTTCAATTTAAGGGGCAACATTCCATGTAACTCTGTTTTGTATTTTGACAGAGTTATGCCCCTTTTTCACTTCAGAACTACATAAGTTAATCAAATTAAAATAGGAACATACCTTTGTCATCAACTCCAGTGTCAGGGCCAACCTCCCTATAACTCTGTTTTGCATTTTGACAGAGTGGTGCCCCTTTTTCACTTAGATTTTCTGGTAAAAGTTTATATTTAAAACTCTTATAATTTCAAAACTACATAAGTTATTAACTACATAAGGTTGAAACTTGGAATAATTAGATGAAATAATTGCCATAACTCAGTTTTGTATTTGAACAAATGTATGCCCCTTCCACTTTCCAAAATATGTACCAACTGAAATGCTTTGAAAAGTCGAGCCCGTTGTTCTCTGCCAGCTCTTGTTATTAGTATTATAATCACATTGTTTGTAAACCACGCGTTTCTCGGTTTCCTCGTACATTGTCATCCTTGATCGATGCAGGAAACTGACGCTGAATGTACATGTACACTGTGCACGAGGATATCGTGAATTTCATGACAGTCTCCGACGTAAATGTATAAGCAATAGTTAAGAACTAATCTAATATGGTACTCGTTAAGTTTTCTGTAGCCGAAGAACACAATTATCGTTGTTAAACTACCCAATAAACTACGCAAAAAGTAGTCCCGATTCTGAGCGGAGCATAGTAAAATATAATTATCAATACAATTGCAAAAATACTTGTCAAATCATGTTTGAATCGAAATAAGTTCGCATTATCGTTGCTTATCGGTCAATAAACAACTCTGTCGTTCTGATGCGTGGCTATTGAACAACTCGGGCTAACACCCTCGTGGTTTAATTCCTACGCATCAGAACGATAAAGTGTTTTTTATTGGCCGATAAACAACGATAAATCGAAAATAAGTTCTAAAGTTTAACATGATACCCACTGATTTTTCTATAGACAAAGAACAGAATTATGGTTGTTAAACTACCCGATAAACAACGCAAAAAGTATTCCCAATTCTGTGCGCTACATAGCAAAATGTAATTCTCATTACAATTGCAAAAAAATATGTTTCAGATTATGTTAGAATCGAAATAATTTTGCAGTATCTTTGTTTATCGGCCAATAAATAACACTTTGTCGTTCTGATGCGTGGCTATTAAACCAATCGGGCTAATGCCCTCGTGGTTTAATTCCTACGCATCAGAACTCCAAATCGTTATTTATTGGCCCATAATCAACGATAAATCGAAAATTAATATTTCTTAATTAATAGATTACGCGTCACTGACATTTATTGGAAGACGGATCACTGCGAAATTGTATGTACACACACACTGGTTAAGTGGTTAAACACAGTTCCAAAAATAATTAATAAACATACTTTTAAAAATAACTTTTAATCAAGAGAACGTAACCTCGGCCCGTATTCACCAATCCATTCTTAGACTTAAGACGTAAGAATAAAGAATATTCTTCAAACCGCTTTTTTCTTAGAACTGTGTTATTTTTCAATTTTAATTTGTGTTCACCAGTGCTAATTTTAGCATTCTTTGTCTAGAGTTATTTATTAATAACATAAGCGACATCGGTAGCCAGTATAGCTAAAACTGCACACACATCTTTTCGGGAGTCTAAGTATTTATTTTTCGGCGTAGCTGTCTAAGATCACTTTTGACCTAGATTTCTTGCGATAATTATGCAGCGGGAAAATTGAATGCCAATATAATTGGGCAAATTTTCTAATTTTAGGGAATGCAAACTCACAATACTGGTTTAATGTATACCAACAACTGTTGCATACTTTTTGGGATTAAAATGTACATAATTGTTTACATAAGCGGTTAAAATAAAGTTATAAACATATTATCGATATACACTCTAGAACTGAGCATAAGTATGAACATATTTTCTTATTGTATGTCATGAATAGAATATTATATTAATTCCCATAATCCACTATTTTGTTTAACCTAGCGACCCGCTCTATAAATAACAATTGATTCTAGATAGCGAGTTCAAAACGCGATCATTTTAAAAATAGCGCGCGTTGACCTGCCGGTGTATAGCTGTTATAATATACATGCATCATATAGCGTACAGAGAATCAAAAGAGCGAATATTTCAATAAATGGGGGGATTTATGTTTATAAACATACCGTGCATGTTAATTTGAAATTGAATTGCGGTTGTGTTCTATAAAGAAACAATTAGAATTGCACATTTCTATCAAAATCTCCAGTAGATGTAAATGAATCTATAAAAAGAGATATTTTAATAAATAACATGTTGTGAAATAAGTCTCGCCCGGAATACGTCGAAATGATATTCATGTTGCTTTTACTTCGTTTCTGTAGCATTAATACATTATTTGCAATACCAATTATACACAGAAACCTTTGATACATCATATTCCTACCGAATATTATTTTAAATCGCCATAGTCTATATAGTCTAATGTAATATTTGTGTTATCAAAAATGGAAGTCATCATTATTTCAAATGCGCTGAATGTTTTATGAAGATTGATTTTCCTTAGGATACACGGTATAAATGGTTCGAAGTGTGTATGTATTATGCATCGATAACTTCCAAGATGGGCATATTACTTAAGAATAACTATACGCGTCTGACACAACATAATGTTCATTCACTCCCGGAATTATTTTCGTACATTGTTAGTTTGTTATATTTGGCTGACAAATTTATGTAATAATGATGTTAACGTAAATTATTTAGGTTATTCATGTATCACTGGTGAAAACATGGGGTGGTATGATCGGTTTATTCACGGTACATATATTAATAATTATTGAATGAATCACACATTAATTTTGGGATCCGATAAGTTTTCTTGTGATGTCCGAAATAGCTGGAATCCTCTTATATAGGTGGGGACAGAACAATCTGGGGTCCGAGAAGCCACGTAACCGATCATCTTGGCCCTCTTGTATTATGTTTAGGGTAAACATGATATCTCAATATTAATGTCAACGCCGATTGTCTTTTTTAAAGACATTTCTTGTTAATTCTAAGAATGGATTGGTGAATACGGACTCAGTTTGAAAGGAATTAATGCAATGCAGAGTTTAGTCATTTTACAGTGATATTTCCGGTCAACATACAGAGAATGTGTCACTAATTTTAATGGTGTGCGATATTGTATTATGAATAAACATTAATGTACGCATATTAATTGTATAAATACGATAGTGAACGCGTTTGGTTTAACAATATGTGCATATACGAGTTTCGTATTTGTTAACATGCTGATTAAGTGCAGTGTCGCTCAGTGTATGCTCATTTGTCCATACACTGATTTAGACAACCAGATTCCCACACGTACAGTAGTCTTGGCTTCATGGTGGCGTCTCGGTCAACAGTCGTGCAATAGTTTCGTGGTCTCCAGTGGAAACAGCAATACTTACAGAAGCCTATACAGTCGCAGTTTAAATATTGTTGATGCTGCTGATGTTTATAAATGGTAAGAACTCTATGCGCGACTAACACTGACAAATTCATTGAACACATTTGTATGAATACGTATTTAAGACATGTGTATTTCGAAACGAATGCCGCATCCTACGGGAAATGCAATATGCAAGACTTTAAGGGATTTTTTCTAAAACAATGCAATAATTACATGTTATTACAACGAATATAAAATCGGCGTGTTTTGAGAGCGATGCCTGAGTTATTGAAAACAAAACCATATATTCCTATTTTTTCCTATATTTCAGAAAAGTGTCCTATATTTTGAAAAACCTCCTATATTTTCTATATTTTTCTATATTTTAGATTTATTTCCTATATTTTTGATACAATAATATGAACATCGCTAGAAAACTAAGTAGCTAAGTTGCTATTGCATCTAATGATTCTTATTTACAGTGCAATATGTTCCTTTCCAATGCATTCACAGTGCAATATGTTCCTTTCCAATGCATTTACAGTGCAATATGTTCCTTTCCAATGCATTTACAGTGCAATATGTTCCTTTCCAATGCATTTACAGCGCAATATGTTCCTTTCCAATGCATTTACAGCGCAATATGTTCATTTCCATTGCATTTACAGTGCAATATGTTCCTTTCCAATGCACTTACAGTGCAATATGTTCCTTTCCAATGCACTTACAGTGCAATATGTTCCTTTCCAATGCATTTACTGCAGAATGTGTTTTACACCTGCGGCTTATCCTTTGGGGCACTTTTAGGAAAATTTGACAACTCACCAGTATTTCAGTTTTGAAGAAAATCTCATACTATAAATTATTGTAAAAGATTACTCTGATTCTGTCTAGTTCTCTGGGTATGATCAACATAGCATTTCACAAAAATGAAAAAACAAACATAAGAGCAACACATAACAATTATGAAACTAAAAATTGTTGGCATTTTTTCATTCAAACAATTTTTATCCTTAATGACAACATATCTGTTTAATTATAAAATTATATATTTAAAAACTAAATCATAATACAGTTCACAGTCAGCAATATGCCATGAAGCATCAAACAGTATGAGTTTGTCAAACTGTAAAAATGAGATTTTTGTTCAAAATTTCCAAGATGATCAGATTATAATTAAATGCTCATACATTGTGGTCTTTTGACACAGAGGTGTTTACGTCTTGTGTCTTTGTCTATGTGGTTTAAAAAAAGCATACTTGCTTTTAACATACACTACAATATCATCAAGAGTTTATCATGTATGTCTAAGTTGTTCGGTAAAATTTTCAATAAATCTAGAAGTTATCATTCTACCAACTCATTGAAAAACCTTCAAAGTTTCATTTGAAATGTATTACCTGAACAAGAAATTTTAACTACATGCATTAGTGGTTTAATTTGTGCCTATTTGTAATCGAAATATACAAAATAACTGAACATATTCCTATAATCCTTCAATCATAAGTGCATATATTCATCAAAAATCATCGTTTAATTCTCACGTAAAACGAAATTTCATTTCCAAGTTTGTTTGCACATTTGTAGCTGGATACGTGTATTTGGAAAAACTTTTTGTTAAAAATATAATTTCAATGTAACTTTTGAATACTTTTGAAAACCCTACAATATATTAATGTTTCTTTAACAGCTGTGATTAATGCAGTGTTTTTTCATGTTTCTATTTGTTATTTTCATCTTTAATTAATATTTTACATCTACCTTTGAAACCTTAGCAGGGCAGGCATCAAAGGCAATTTATAAACTAAACTCATGTTTTGTTAAATGCCCTACAATGCCTGTTAAATGTAAACCCTGATTTATTTGATAAACTTATATTGCCTATATTAAATTATGGTTCTGAAGTTTGGGGGCTGGATGATGTTACTGAGTTGGAAAGGATTCATTTAAATTTTTGTAAAAGGTTACTTTATGTTAAGATACAAACTCAAAATAATTGTGTATATGGTGAACCAGGTAGAACCTCTCTCCATACTAAAAGGGCTGTGAATGTAGTTAGATACTGGCTAAAATTGTTCAATTAAAGGACTGTAAATATGTTAAATGTGTGTACAACAATATGTGCAATGAAATAGAAAATAAGCCCTACGTAAAATAAATGGGCTAAATCTGTATGTTCTCTTTTACAAATTCTTGGTTTTCAATATGCATGGCTAAATCAAAATGTCGGTGATGATAAAATGTTTATGTCTGAGATAAGGTTAAGATTGAACGATGCATTTTTACAAAATTGGATGTCTGAGCTTAATAATTCGTCTAGAGCTAGAACTTATACAATGTTTTGTGAATTTTAATTGCAACCTTACTTGTCAAATGTTAAAACATGCAAGTTTAGGAATGATCTTACTAGACTTAGAGTTTCTTCACATATATTAAATGTTGAGGCTGGAAGATGGCATAAACCTGTTTCATTTCCATTTGATGAGAGACGGTGTAATAGTTATAATGTACTAGAAGTCTACAGACGAGTATCACTTTGTAATTGAGTGTAATCTTTATATAGACATTAGAAAATTGTATATTTATAAATATTATTGGAAAAGACCAAGTGTGTATAACTTTGTTGAGTTAATGAGTTGTACAAATATTTGCTAGGTTAAAACATGTTACTATCACATTAATAAGTAGGTACTTTCAATCTAAACGAAGACTAAACGCTCCTGAAATTCCTATACATGTATTTTGTCTGAAAAAGTGGTCAAAACTCCTATATTTTGATGAAAAAATATCCTATATTTTCATATATTTTCATCGAAACCTGGTTGACGGCCTGCAGTTTATACAGTTAATATTTGGGGTTTGACTTGCTGGAGCGTTTAATCAGACAGAATTCGAAGACGAACAATTATAAATACGCATTCACCAACTGTATGTCACATCGTAGTTTTAAATGAAATAAGCAACCCTTTAGATATATGAGATATACTGATATGTCGTTTGTTTGATAAATTAATTCGTATCGATTAACTTTCTACACTAGTGCAGTATTAATCGATGCGTTCGCTAAACCGTTGCATTGTGCTCAATCGAAATTAAGTCATGCTTGCAACTAAGTCATAATTGAACAGTTAAGCAAATTCCATTAAGAACTATAATAAAATACAATATAAATAAATACAATATAAATCTGATAATACGGCTATAATACGGCTCTACTTATTGTGTTCGTGATAAATATCCTCATCATACACTTATGGTGGACACGAAAAACTACCCTACCTAAATAACACGGGAAGCAACTCGATTTGACTTCTGGGCGAGTTGCTAGCGGCAGTTACTTCCCTTAGGTTAACTCAGCTGATTTTGAATTCAGTTGAAGTTACGTTTGGTTTAACATGTTAGCTCACATGTATATATTTGTATTGTTTTGGCAGATAGTAAAGGGTTTATTAATTAACTCATTGAGTTAAATAACATTTTACCAACATATATTAATATGCCTTATGTTCGGTATGTATTTTCCGGGTAAAGAATTGAGCTGAACGTAAAAACGTCCTTTTATTAAATCACTAATTTCTGTAACAGTTCGCTACCAAGAAGTTTCCTTTTTTAAATATCATCTTTTATAAAGAGGTGTACGAGTATTATTGTTAAAGCTCGAATATATGAAGAATATGTGAGCTAACGCGTCTAAACTTTGGGGAATGTTTTGCTTAACGTCTTATGACTTCGAAATCTAAATGAGTTATTCACCTGAAACATGGAATATACTTTCGTCACCAGCTCCGGTATCAGATGCAACATTTCCCATAAATCTGTTTTGTATTTTAACGGAGTTATGCTCACCTCTTTACTTACATTTTGAGTGAAATAAAATGCGCGATGTACTATTCTACACGGACAGAATGCTGTAGTTAGTGGCAATTATCGTATATAATTCGATCTTCATGAGTTTTAAGATAGCATAAATCACAATCAATTTCTGTTGTTTTCTTCACCGCTTGGTTTGGTGACCGCGACTTTCATCTATGTTTGATCTTAACAACACAGCTGTGGTATAAGGTTTTCGTTGATGTGTCCGGATGTGTTCGAATTTACTGACGAATGACCAAATGTCTGCTCGGGTGGTCTGTTGATAGAAACAGTACTTACATGATGAGTAGCAAAATTTCCCCTTACACTAAGAAAAGGTTATAACGCCCCACGGACTAAAATGTGCTGTAATTTTTCAATTACGTATTTCAGGTGCGCAATAGTAAACACGCACTTCTTTCGTATTTTTCCAATATTTGTGCATGAGTTCATGAGTTTATAACTCAACTAATCATAGCTGACATTTCAAGCTGACATTCTTATAAGTAATGAATATACAGCATTCACTATTTGGTGCGTTTATAACAAAAGAAATACATGTACAATTGTCATTTGGTGCTTTTAAACTTTTGTTGAGTGTATTTATCTACAATAGAACTAGAGGTCGGTCTGCAGAAGACATTTAAAGCTCAAATATGCATTCCAATTATAATCAAACGTTTTTATTGTTTCTTTAAATCACACTTTTATATATAATGCAAATGAGAAACGAAAATCCGCATTTGCTGCATGGATTTTGCAATTCGCTACAAGTTCTATCACATCTGTTGAGGACTATAATTTGCCCCCAAAAAGTATCGCTGTAAGTCTAATTTGAATTCTCCACACAACGGTTGCGTTTTTCTTCTGAATTCTTGGTTCTTGTATTTAATATTGATGCTTTTAGAGTGCCAATTCCGGACTATAATATTAATTTACTTGTATTAAAATATGTTTAATTAGATATCAGATTGCGTGTAGTTTATCGCTTTTCTGGGAAGCAAATCAAGATGAAGAATGAACAATGGTCGAATATTAAAACATACCTTTTTAACACAGATGTAAATTATTATTTTTCACAAACACGTATTGATTATTCGTTGCATTTTTACACAGCGTTCCAGTATTCAATGTAAAAGCCGTTTAACTAGTAACAACTAAACGTCTCCATAGATTTACAATAATTATTGTATTAATGTAAAAGAACAACTATCGCTCCAGTGGTGCTGCAATTTGGAGGTGTTATAGCGCCTCCTTCCCTTGTGTTCGGCGATACATAGTCCAGTCCATCCTTCCGGCCTCGTGCTGTTGTTTGCATAAATGTCGTCTGCACCGTATCGCGTGTCCCATTTTCTAAAACGGAACATCCGTGTCGTAGATGAAATACTGGTTAAATCGAGCTAACTTGTAAACCGGAAGACTACCTGAAAATTAACCTGGAAAGATTTCCGCTATGGAAGGCTGATTGAAAAGGTGTTTGTTCATACGGCGATCGTATCTGTACACGAAGGGTGAGCTCTTGTGGTCGCTCACAGTCGTTGTATCACGTCGTCGCATCGCGTGGTTGTGTCACGACGTTGCGTCGCTTGGTTGTGTCATGTCGTTGCGTCACTCGGTTGTGTCACGTCGTTGCGTCGCGTGGTTGTGTCACGTCGTTCCGTCGCTCGGTTGTGTCTTGTCGTTGCATCGCTGGGTTACGTCATGTCGTTGCATCGCATGGTTGTGTCACGTTGTTGCATCGTTTTGTTGAGTTACGTCGTTGATTCGTTTGGTTGTGTCACGTCGTTGCATCGTTTTGTTGTGCCAATTCGTGTATTGATTTAGTTGTACAACTTCGTTGCATCGTTTGGTTGTGCCTCTCCGCTGCATCGTTTAATTGTGCCACTTCGTTGATTCGTTAGGTTGTGTCACGTCGTTACATCGTTTTGTTGTTTCATGTCATTGATTCGCTTGGTTGGGTCACGTCGTTACATCGTTGTGTTGTTTCATGTCATTGAATCGCTTGGTTATGTCACGTCGTTACATCGCTTAGTTGTGTCACGTCGTTACATCGTTTTGTTGTTTCATGTCATTGATTCACTTGGTTATGTCACGTCGTTACATCGTTTTGTTGTTTCATGTCATTGATTCGCTTGGTTATGTCATGTCGATACATCGCTTGGATGTTTTATGTCATTGATTCGCTTGGATATGTCACGCCGTTACATCGCTTGGTTATGTCATATCGTTACATCGTTTTGTTGTTTCATGTCATTGATTCGCTTGGTTATGTCACGTCGTTACATCGCTTGGTTGTGTCACGACGTTGCGTCGCTTGGTTGTGTCATGTCCTTGCGTTGCTCGGTTGTGTCACGTCGTTGCGTCGCTCGGTTGTGTCATGTTGTTGCATCGCTGGGTTACGTCATGTCGTTGCATCGCATGGTTGTGTCACGTCATTGCATCGTTTTGTTGAGTCACGTCGTTGATTCGTTTGGCTGTGTCACGTCGTTGCATCGTTTTGTTGTGCCAATTCGTTTATTCGCTTTGTTGTGCCACTTTGTTGCATCATTTGGTTGTGCCTCTTTGTTGCCTCTTTTACTTGTGCCACTTCGTTGATTCGTTAGGTTGTGTCACGTCATTGCATCGCTTGGTTGTGTCATGTTGTTTCATCGCTTGCTTATGACATGTCGTAACATTGCTTGACATTTTTTTTTCATGTCATTGATTCACTTGGATGTGTCATGTCGTTCCATGTTTTGTTGTTTCATGTCATCTATTCGCCTGGTTATGTCACGTCGTTACATCGCTTGGTTGTGTCACGTCGTTACATCGTTTTGTTGTTTCATGTCATTCATTCGCTTGGTTATGTCACGTCGTTACATCGTTTTGTTGTTTCGTGGCATTTATTCGCTTGGTTATGTATATTTGGTTACGGCACGTCGTTATATCGCTTGGTTATGTCATGTCGTTACATCGTTTTGTTGTTTCCTATCATTGATTCGCTTGGTTGTGTCACGTCGTTACATGTCATTAATTCGCTTGGTTATTTCATGTCGTAACATCCTTTTTTTTGTTGCTTGGCTTTGTCATGTTGTTGCATCGTTTTCTAATGTCATGTCGTTGCAAAATTTGGTTGTCAGGTCGTTGATTCACTTGGTTGTGTCACGTCTTTGACTCGTTTTGTTGTGTCACGTCGTTGCATCGTTTAGTTGTGCAACTTCGTTGATTCGCTAGGAGGTGTCATGTCGTTACATTGCTTGGTTTTGTCATGTTGTTGCATTGCTTTATTATGTCATGTCGTTGCATCGTTTGGTTGTTACGTCGTTGATTCTCTAGAATGTGTCACGTCGTGACATTGTTTCGTTGTTTCATGCCATTGATTCGCTTGGTTATGTCATGTTGTTGCATCACTTGCTTATGTCATGTCATTACATCCGTTGGTTGTGTCACGTCGTTGCATCACTTGCTTGTGTAACGTCGTTGCATCATTTGGTTGTCACGTCGTTAAATACCGTGACTGTCATCGTCGTTGAGGGCGTAAGCCCTTTAGGTTTTAAAAGCCATGCATCAGAAAGACAAATACACGTAGTTGTTTGTTGACCGATAAAGAACGGTAATGCGAAATTTATTTTGAATCTAACATGATCTGACACGTATTTTTGCAATTTTAATGAGAACTACATTTTGCTATGCTGCGGCCGGGACTACTTTCTGCGCTGTTTTAACAATTATAATTGTGTTCTTGATATGTAGAAAAATCAGCGAGTATCATGTTTGTTTATAAGGAACTTTGCGCAAAACGTTATGAATTAATTTGCATAAAGTTTTATGAAAAAGTTGGAAATTGGCAATGAACAAATGATTGGATTTTGTTTGTGATCAGGGTTATGTCTAGATCCAAGATACTTTTGGAAAAGATCCTTTATTGTTAGGAGATTTTTACATTTTGCTGTATAACTCATAATTTAGTTACATAATACAAGAGGGATTGAGCTGCCTTGGCGAAAGCCTTCGCTCTCCGAGAGCAATCCAGTTACGTCTGTCTTCTTAAAGGACAAAAATACTACAATTGAAGTTATTCCTTTTCAGCAGTTTCAGTACATTGACTATTTAGAATGATGCCAATCAAATATTTCAAAAATGCGTGTATATTTTTTATCTATACAACTTACGTTGTTATAATCTTCTGAGAACTTATTAGTCGGTTTAATTTGAAACAAGATACAAGAACATGTTAAATAATAGTGAATTATAATTATTCTGTTTGATATGAATAAAAACTGTTGATATATGGTTGTGATGGTTGTGTCCGGACATAATGGAATTAGTCCGACTTATGTGTATAGACCCAGTCCGTGTCCCGTTTCTGAAAATAAATATCACAGCTACGCCCGTCCAAATGATTCTCAAAGTTCCGCTTGTGTGGGTCAGCGAGCTGACGTGTAAACCGGAAGTTTACAGACCGGAAGCAAGTGACTCATACGGACCGTCCTGACCTAGGTCCAAATCCGGCTTCCTCCATATTGATAGGTACACTGGCACTGTGTCTGTTTATTTTTTTAGACGACGGAGAAGAATCCAATTAGCTACTTGTGATTTACGCACATAACAAACAAAGTAGATCTATTGTTTCTCATTCCCGCCCCCGCACAAACTCATGATCATGTTTATTACACATTGACAGTCTTCAAAGGCGCGACCAAAGCCCCTATTTAGAAACATTCGTAATATTTATTTTTATTTACTACGTTGAAAGTAATTTACGCACATAACAAACAAAGTAGATCTATTGTTTCTCATTCCCGCCCCCGCACAAACTCATGATCATGTTTATTACACATTGACAGTCTTCAAAGGCGCGACCAAAGCCCCTATTTAGAAACATTCGTAATATTTATTTTTATTTACTACGTTGAAAGTAAGTCAAAATAAGTATTTGTGTTTGGAACACGACATCATCAGCAACCATTTATTATCTCTTAAGAATACAATTGCTTTTTAGCCAAATGCAAAAGTGGTATACATGGAGGAGAAAAATATGAAATTAGGTACTGATAGAAGTTAACAAAGCAAATATATATCCCTAACAAAGTAATAAATATCACAGTGCTTTGGAACATGTGCACGACAGATACTAAATATCAGTGGACTTTAATTGCAACCTTTTTGTCAAAATCTTCAGACTATGCATTTCTTTGTCAGACTAAACTCGTATCAGAGAATTTCCTTATTTTTTAAAACATTTATAAATACCAGCATGTAACTCTTAACTTGGAGAACACGTGACCTTAGGGCTTAACAACAATGTGCGTGTCCCCCTCCCACGAAAAGAAATGGCCACGACTTAAAATATTGTTGACTGCGTTGATGTGAATGGCCCATTGTGAAACTGGACCTGCAAACGCTCGTCTGATGTTGAGTATGAGAATTTCTAACACTAACCTTAAAAACCTATACAGCAGTATAACATTCACAGAAATTATCAGTGCTGAAAACAACGCGAGGCTGAGGAATGTTTGTGACCTCGCAACTAGGCTTTCCACAATATTAAAGTTATGCATCTGCATTTTTTTCAGTTTTTGCTTGTAATTTGTAACACAAAGTTGACCATAATTTTTTTAATATTTGCTTTCTCGTATAATAGTTTTCTTGATTATTACAAAGTGTAAAATCTTTATTCGTGATCGACACAATCACTCTTTACAATCTGTATTCGTGATGATACCAAATTAAACGGTAAGTTTTCCCGATGATCACGTAATGTACGATATTGTTCACTATGATCACTAAGTGTACGGTCTTTATTTGTGATGAATAGATACTGTACTACCTTCTGTCGTGACGGTCAGTGTACGATACATTGTTTGTGACGATACCATTCTATATGATCTTTGTGTATGATGATCACTTAGTGAACCGTCTTTATTCGTCATGATCACACGTGTAAGATCTGTATTACCCGTGATCACTTACAGCACAGTCATTATTTGTACGGCCTTTATTCCCTATGATCACTAAATGTTTTTTTCTTGATCACTTAGTAAAAGATCATCAACCCATTCCCCTACTATACGATCTTTATCCAATATGATCACGTGATATCAAAATTGTAAGACATTTGAATAAAATGTCCTGCTATTGCAATGGTGTGTGCTGCCATTGCTTGTGATAAGCTAAACTAAATCGTTGACGATTCAGACCGCTAACACTCAAGATCTATACTAAAAGTTGTTGTGTTGGTGGTGTTTTTGTTGTGTTACGTTGTTGTGACGCCTGGTTGTGTTACGTTGTGGTGTCGCCTGGTTGTGTAACGTCGTTGTGACGCCTGGTTTTGTTACGTTGTTGTGTCGCCTGGTCGTGTTATGTTGTTGTGTCGCCTGGTTTTGTTACGTTGTTGTGTCGCCTGGTTGTGTTACGTCGTCGTGTCGCCTGGTTATGTTACGTTGTTGTGTCGCTTGGTTGTGTTACGTTGTTGTGTCGCCTGGTTGTGTTACGTCGTTGTGTCGCCTGGTTGTGTTACGTCGTTGTGTCGCTTGGTTGTGTTACGTCGTGTCGCCTGGTTGTGTTACGTCGTTGTGTCGCCTGGTTGTGTTACGTCGTTGTGTCGCTTGGTTGTGTCACAATGTTGTGTCGCTTGGTTGTGTTACGTCGTGTCGACTGGTTGTGTTACGTCGTTGTGTCGCTTGGTTGTGTCACAATGTTGTGTCGCTTGGTTGTGTTACGTCGCTGTGTCGCCTGGTTGTGTTACGTCGTTGTGTCGCCTGATTGTGTTACAATGTTGTGTCGCCTGGTTGTGTTACGTCGCTGTGTCGCCTGGTTGTGTTACGTCGTTGTGTCGCCTGATTGTGTTACAATGATGTGTCGCCTGGTTGTGTTACATCGTTGTGTATCCTGGTTGTATTATGTTGTTGCAATGCTTGGTTGTTTCACAACGTCGTGACGCTTGGTCGTGTTACGTCGTTGTGTCGCCTGGTTGTGTTACATCGTTGTTTCGTCTGGTTGTGTTACGTCCTTGTGTCGCCTAGTTGTGTTTCGTCGTTGTGTCACCTGGTTGAGTTACGTCGTTGTGTCGCCTGGTTGTGCTACGTCGTTGTGTCGCCTAGTTGTGTTTCGTCGTTTGTGTCGCCTGGTTGAGTTACGTCGTTGTGTCGCCTGGTTGTGCTACGTCGTTGTGTCACCTGGTTGTGTTAGGTCGTTGTGTCGCCTGGTTGTGTTACATCGTTGTGTCGTCATAACACCACACTAGAGTAATATCCATTTATAGTTATATACCTTACCCTACAACGTATTTGTCAATAAATCCTATGAACTTTTACTTTGTATGCAACATTATATTTGTTTCGCTTTTGTATGATTGATATAAAACGCACATTCTAACATGACACGCGCCGAGTTTTTATACACAGAACAAAAATCAGCGTTGTTAAACTATCAATAAACAACCCGAAAAAATAGTTCAAAACTGTAGAATATACTTTGTATTGTTATTGCAGAAAATTTTGTCAGGTCATGTTAGAATCGAAATAGTTTTCGCATTATCGTTGTTTATCGGTTAATAAACCCCGATTTATCGATCTGATGCCGTGTATTAAACCTCTCGGGCTAACGCCCTCGTAGTTTAATTCATACGCATCTCCAAATCGTTGTTAATTAGCCGATAAACAACTCTATAAATCGAACAGTGTTTCTTTAATAATGTACGCAAAGCATGTCGGTTCCAAACGAACATGGAATGTTGTATTTAGTGGATAATTTCGTATAAAAAAAGTTGCAGTAGTGGGTCGGGAGATCGGTAGTTCGAACTGTCTTTTTTGCATATTTAGTTTTGCCAGATAGTGGTGAAAAACATCATACACATATGAACGTATACATAAAGGATCACAAATCAAACAGCTTGCAGTCAGTGACGCAATTGTGTTAATTAATGTATAAAGTAACAGTGTCAGGCCGCATGTACATGTATTTAATTTTCTTTATTAAAATTGAACTACATGCATATAATTATTTGTGCGTTTATGATAAACAAAAATGACCGTGTTCATTTTCTTTATTTGCATGTATTTATGCTGGCAAGACTATTCGTTTTCTAAAAATATGGTCCGTGAGTTATAAACATCATTTCCTTTCAACGTTTCTCCTGCCCAGGCGTCTGAATACGCTTGTTGGCCGATACCTACAAACCGGATGCGAGTGCTTCCGTATGACCGGTATACGTGCACCAAGCTTCTCGGCGACATCGAGTGCACGATCTCCTTGAAATAATCTATTGTGCATGTCTTCATTCTATTATATTCTGGCGTTGTAAAGAAACCGTGACTTATCTGCTTCGGCTGCTGATTAACGCACCTTACATAAAATACTTTTTGTTTCCCGACCGAACCGCAAAAGGCCACGACTCTACATGTTTTTGATATTTGTGTACATGCAACGTAACGTGACAGGACTCTTTTGATATTGGCAGCGAAGTTTAAAGGGGCTTGTTCACAGAATTTTCATACTTCAAATGCAAGCCTGGTAAAACAACTGTTTTTGAGAAACAAATACTTGATACTGGTCTTGTATGACGTTGGTCTGAGATTACTCTTGTATTCGTAGCTTTGGTATTACGTGATTATATCATAACATAAGGACTAAGACATAATTATTGTGTTGTTTTGTTTTTCTGTCTGCTAAATGTACGATCTTTTAGCGATAATTACTTATTGTACTACTTTATTCGTGACGATTACTTAGTGTACGATCTTTATTCGTGACGATTACTTAGTGTACGATATTTGTTATTGAGGTTTACTTAGTCTACGATCTTTATTCACGAGGAGTACTTAGTGCACGATCTTTATTCTTGTTGATTACTTAGTGTACGATCTTTATTCGTGAAAACTACTTAGTTTAAGATCTGTATTCGTGATAATTACTTACTGTACGATCTTTGTTAGTAATAATAACTTTCATGAGGAGTACTTAGTGTACGATCTTTATTCTTGTTGTTTACTTAGTGTACGATCTTTATTCATGATAACTACTTAGTTTACGATCTTTATTCGTGATAATTACTTAGTGTACGATCTTTATTAGTAATAACTACTTAGTGTACGATCTTTATTCGTGGTAATTACTTAGTGTACTCTCTTTACTCGTGACGATTTCTTTGTGTACGATCTTTGTTCTTGATGTATACTTATTGTACGATCTGTATTCACGATGATTATTTGTATATGATCTTTATTCGTGAGGAATACTTAATGTACGAGCTGTATTCGTAATGATTACTTCATGTACGATCTTTAGGCTTGACAATGATTACTGTATGTTGTACCAAATCTGGCATTCCATATTTAAAGAAAAAGACGATCTCGAATGCATGTTATTTAATAATTTATTTCACTTTTTATTAAATTGAGCAATATTGTGTATATAAACCTGTGAAAAAAAAGATACAGTGATAAATAAAAAGCCCCATTGGTTTGTAGTGAAAATGTTCTTGTTATAACAAGAAACAGTCGTCGTGGTAGCGTTGTCAACGTATGTGTTCTTTAAATGTCGTTCTGGACCCGTATTCACAAATATATTCTGAGACTTAAGACGTAATAATAAAGAATATTTTTGAAACTGTTCTGTTCTAAGACGCTGTTAACTTGAATCTTTCTTGGTATTCATCAACTCAAATTACGGCATTATTTATTTAGAACGTCTGGTAATGACAATAGCGACGTTGGTACCCGGCATATTTGCGAACGCAGACATATTTTTTCTTGAGTCTGAGTCTAATCTTTATTCTTAAGTATATGGGATGTTGAATACGGGCTCAGATGCCAGGTTCATGATTATTACTAGAAATGTGAATTTGATATACATTCTGTACAATCAAGCATGGGCGTCGAAAATAGAGAATGGGCAATTGTTGACTCGACGTCGGAATCAGCAGTCGTGAGTTTCCTGCGATGTTACTAATTATTTTTGTAATACATTCAAGTGCAGTTTGTTGCCGACCTTGAACATTTTAACAAATAGAAAGCCTAGATAGTGTTACTCATGTTATTTGAAGCGTGAGAGACCAGGGTTTTATAAATTACAGATTATATTAGTGTGTACCCAAATCACACACACCTGCTTTATTGCTCGTTTTTTTACTACTCTATATTCAGAATCGTTTCATCATAAAAAAAAAAATATGCCATAAGATATTAATAAATACTTTCTTGAAATTTAATAAATTTAACTTTTGTTTCAATATATTTTTGAACTTGTGTATTACAAATCTTTTCACAAAATTAATATTTATTTCAGAACAAAAAAATAAACATACTTAATTTAACTAAAATTATTGGTGCACCACATCTACGTGTGTATCTTCGAACTTCTGCTCATTGTGTGTGCCATGTGTGCTCTTATATAAGTAAACAAATGACAAAACGAATTATTTTGAAGGTACAGATTTCAGCCTTTGCAATAACAACAGAAGACAAATTGTAAGACACATTTTTTCATCCATAGTCATACATTTTAATGCAAACATTCCAAAATGAATCGATTTTAATATTAAACTTAGACATTAATTTTCTATTTATCGTTGTTTATCGGCCAATAAACAACGATTTGTTGTTCTAATGCGTAGAATTTCAACCATGAGGGCGTAAGCCCGAATTGTTTAATAGCGACGCGTCAGAAAGACCAAATTATTTCGATTCTAACATGATTTGACATATATTTTTGCAATTGTTTTCCCCATTGGAAACTACTTTTTACATAACTCCTCTCAGAATCGGAACTTCTTTCTGCGTTGTTTATTGGTTAGTTTAACGACGATTTTGTTCTTTGTCTAGAGAAAAAATAGCGAGTATCATTTTAGAATATATTATAACCTGGTGACAAAGCAGATTTATACAATGGAAACATAATAATATTAAGAAAATTGATGATTTAAGAAATAGTTTTCGATCGAGCGTTGTTTATTAGCTTATACACACTTTGGAATTATGATCAAAAGGAATCGACACACGCTCTCGGGGTTCATTAACCGCCCACCAAAACGAAAACCCGTACGATAATAAAATGCGAATATTATTTCTATTTTGGCATGATGTGACAAATGAACTCTGCAACTATCTATATTCTACAGTGTTCCGAGCATGTTCACGTTCGCACGCGCGTCACCACTGTCTGTCACAGTTACGTCATTCAGTATCTTTATCAAATTCCTGGTCACATAAGTTTCCTTTATAATGAGTGAACGAATGACGTCAGTTTTTAGACTGTTTGTTAACGTTGTTTATTTAAAATTCTAACACGGCACGCTGCTAGTTTTCCATTGATAAAGAAGGAAAATAGGTGTGGGCTATTCTGCAACAAATTATGGACGGAGGGATATGTTTTGAAAATAGTTCCGGAATTTCGAAGAAATTGTTCCGTAAAATGCACGTGCGTAAACGCGCGATAGCAAAATTGTGACAAACAAATCATTTCTGGATTAGCCTTCTTTGCGCAAAATGGGCGGTGTATAGATAAATATAGTTCTCATTCATAACCTTTACAAATACAGACGATTGTTATATCAGATCGTTTTAGAATCGAACTAATTGACGGGTAAGCGTTTGTTATTGCGGTAATAACCAACGGTGTTTCGTTCCGATGCCTGTTATCAAATCACTCGGCTATCGCCCTCGTGGTTAAATTCCTACGCAACAACACGAACAACAACAACAAGGTCGCTGTGGTGTAATAGATATGGTGTCCGCCGTGCGATCGGGAGGTCGTGAGTTCGATCACTACTCGGGGAGCGTTCTAATGATCTCTCTCATCTCTCTCCCATGTACTGGTTCTACCCAGGAAACCGACTCGAGAGCGTCTCAGTAAGTTTCAGGCTTTCGACACAATCGAGCTAAAATAAATAGGTCTAAACTTAACCTAACAACAACTATAAAAAATAATGTTTAGGCCTAATATATCAATCATGATAGCATAACAGTACTGCAATCAAGTTAATTACAACTTTTATATTCCTTGCACATTTTTTCCAATCTTTTTGTTTACTTTACTTTTCAAGAAACGTATTCCAGAAACATCTTAAGTTTAACTTAAAATATTTTCACTTACAGAATTAACAGCAGTTAGTAATAAATTAATAATTAATAAACACTTAGCACAAAGCCTAAAAAGTTTATGAAATATACATGTTTTCAACGTTAAAGATAAGATTTTAGTTATATGTGTCTGGAATACGCACCCGATAATCACAATGCAAGATGTTATCAGTCATACTCATTGTTTGTTATGTTTACATCTGGATAAATTCTGATTTTTCAGTTTCGTCTGCCACAAATGTAACATGTAAAACACGCGCACGCAGACCGTGATTTCATTGTAATCAGGGGCGTAGCTAGATCGAACTGGACCATACCGTACTCACAGTAAAAAGTTTAATTTACGCGTCTTTCATTTAGTAAGTATTCTAACCCATATAAGCATTTATTTAATACTGTAAATCTAAAGAATATATAAAACATATTTATTCCGATAGATGATACAATGTTATTGTCATTGTACTTCAATGTTTGTTCATGTTATTTGCCCTTCTTATAGCTTGGTAAGCATAAGGTGCGAAATTAACTTTGCATAGTTACGCCCCTGGTAATCCGATTTTGTTACTATTTCGGTCTAACAAATTTACTCTGGGAGTTTTCCACGTGGATTTCAATGAGCGTTCTTTTTTCACAATTGATTGGCGTAAAATTTGCATCGCGGTTTTTGATTGGGTTCCTTATGTTGAAACATCGATTGTGATTTGGCAATGTTTACTGCGCATGAAGACATTGAAAAAAGGCGCGAACGCACCATTTGTTCGTTGTTCCCGGACAAGATGGATGTCACACAATCTGACACAGCGGACTACTTCAACTCATAACTCCAAACATGTGGTTATAATGGCTAATCATGTGAATGTAAGTCTAATAGGTGTTGTATTTTCAGTTTGTGTAAATAAGACTTCGAATAGTTTTATTCAGTTAAATTTAACAATTAAGATTGTAAAATATTTTTTCACTGTTATTTTGTGCGTTAATTGAGTGAATTATTTCTATTTATATAGCATTTCAATCTAGCGAGATGTTATCGTGTGTATTTTTGTAAAATTTGCACTTGCAACTCTTGTTTGAATTGACGAAATCTTGAGACACATGCTACACGTATTTACACAACTTTGTACAGTTAAACTTCTTTTTGAACATAATACTGTTTTATGTTGCCAAGTTTTGGTAGCATAGACACATTTTGTTTTCAATACATACACATTTCGTGTTTGAACCCCCACATTTTATATGTCACTTGATCCAATGACGCCAATTAGTGTCTGTCTCATATAGACGCTTTCTTCCGGTTCCAGTCTTTAGGCCGCAAGTTGACAGGTTTCATCGATCTCGTGCAGACGCATTCCGCGCTTCGACGGTGCTCCTGTTCCCAAGCGATTGCGGGAACGAGGCCGGTTGCTATTGGATACCAGAAACAGATAAGTCATAATTAAATCACGTATTCACGTAATTTACAAGTATAATTCAGCAAATAGGCAAAAAGGCAAATACTTTTTTTCAGTTAATAAAAAATGAATAGAAAATCTTTTAACTAGAAAGTGTGAATCTTCTTAAGCGCCTAATGTATTATTACCTTAAATACACTCTTTCGATATTGTTGACATAAATGGCAGCTTTAACTCAAAATTCGGGTTTGGGGTGTACAGGAATTAGGCTTTATAGATTTTATAGATGGGAGACATTTGTATGAGTTATTAACATTAAAACTGATTTTATCTTATCGGAAAAGAGGAGTTTGTTTCATTGAATTCTCAAGCCAAGGCCCTGTCAAATCAGGCGACAAGATGAAAAGGGCGCCCCCACCCTGCCGTCTGGCTTGTCAGGGTCATGACCTGGGAGTTCAAAAGAATAAATACTAGTCTCTTATAATGATAATAATGCACCTATCAATATTTTCCGCCAAGGGGGGGGGGGGATGGGGAGCGGCGGGCAGACCTAGGGAAACTTGACAAATTTTATTTTGGGGGGTCTAATTCCCCACCCTAGAGCCAAGTATATTTGTCTAAATCCCCTCAGTGGGATATGCTATATGTCTATCAAATGGCCCGGGGGTGTATATCACCGGGATCTAAAAACCGACCAAAGTCTATTTCTCCGGGACCCAGAATCAATTTGCGTGTCAAATTCCCGCCTGTTGGGAATCGCGTGCAGTCTAAAGTCCCGTATATGCCCGCCGCTACTCCCCCCCCCCCCCGGGGGAAAACATTGATGCATAAAAATGGGATGGATTAAATAAAGAAAAGTTCAAAATGCCAGAGTTTTAGCTGCCATTTACGATTATAATAATACCAGTGATGATGATGATGAATGGTGACGGTGCTGCTGCTGCTGATGATGATGATGATGATTTATATTACCTTTCACAAGGCACTTAACACAAAATAACATGATAATATTACTAGTTTATATGAAATATTACTAGTATATAATATGTAATATGTTACCCTAGTTCATGCATCTAAAATAATTAATGATTTATTAATTTGTCTATGTATTTCTGCTTTGTATTTCAGATGCGGTGACCGAAGTCACCGCTATGCTGCTGAAGTGCCGCCTCTTCGACCTCTACTCCAACGATGCTTGGGAAAACAAGAAAGCGATGCGGACCAGCGCTGGATGCAGACGACAATTCTGGCGACGTTAGCACGAGCTAAGTTTTATTAGTTGTTCGCAGAACAACTAAACATACCGCAATTCCAAAATTGAAAAGTCTAAGAACTATGATCCTAACAGCTTTAGGCCAGTCAACTACGTGCAAGTAAGAAGTGCCGTTTTGAATATCGTTTATTTAATTAGAACATGACATGTTGGGAAAACTTAAGTCAACAACTTTCAAAGTAGGATCAAATATGACTATACTCGCGGAAGAACAATAAAATAGTACGTTATGCAACGTCCTAATACATTAATGAATGAAAGTCTTGGGTCAAGAGGCGAGCCGAATAGACAAAATCTAACCCGTACTTATTCATCTCGTTATCGCCGACTCGTGTAAATATTATTTGCTGAGTAGTGCATTTGTTTAATTATAACTAATTTTATTATTTACGTGGTCATCATTATAACGATAAAGAACAGTTTAGCGATTATTACGCAGTAGCGGTTGATTCCGGATATAGTCGATGTATCACGATCGAGGTCGGATACACTTTTCATATCAGAAACTACAATACGCAAAATGTTTAAAGCGGAAAGCCGTAGCGTCAATAGCCTAATGGATAGCATGTCGGATTCGCATTCGGATGGACCCGGGTTCGATTCCCGGCAGGGGGTGAGAATGTGTTTCATATATGTTTTGACAGTTTTGCTACTCCAGATGGTTACTTAATTGAAAGGGAATACATGTTGAGACATTTCCAAAAGAAACCAACAATATTTTGATAGTAACTCCCTTCAAAGAACTTAAACCACTTGCTAATACGGTTGAAAAGCTTGTAGCACAGTCTTTGCATTCATATACTGTTTAATATTTTTAAACATTCATCATCGTGTTTGTTTTTAAGGTTAATATTGAGTTGTGTTCAATTCCACAGCTTTTGATCTTCGACAGCGTAATCATCTGTCTTCCTCAGAGAGTGTCCGGTTATGAAACTCATAATTGTCGTTTTTCACTATAAGTATACATGTATATTCAGATTATGTGTGTTAGTAATGAATATTTAATGTCGGAATGTCAAGTAGGAATGTCATTAAATTAATATATGTTTGTAGCCCAAAGAAAGAGCATGCAATTGAAAATCGGACATATAATTTATCTCATTAGGTTTCTTTGCGACATTGTTTTTTTCATTTTGAATTGATTTTTTGAAAGGCTTTAAATATAGTGTACTCGTACAGAGTTTTAAGCTGCTGAAAGTGATTTTATCTAGTTTTTACACCGGATTACGTTTTAATTAGTGGCGTACGATTTACAATGGACCTAAATTCATCAGCTACACATATTGAATTGAAACAATTCAAAACGGCTTGATTGAGAAAAAAACAACAACATAATTACACAATGACGATTTATTTTTTTTAATTTGATTGACATGTTTACGAGGCAATAGGGTATTTAAACTTGCCATTTTAAATAGTATATATCGCTTGGCAATGGTCAAGTCATATTTATAATATTGAACAAATATTATAGTAAATACGTAAATGAATGTTTTCGTTTAACCATTTATAACCACTGTATTTAAGGTGATGTATATTATCCCTATCTAATTGCCCAGACTGTCTATGGTGTGCCCAGTGTTACGCAATAGCGAACAACTGTAGTGCGTTCAGCGCTTTGATTTGTATTCTGTTGACGACTGAGAATTTTCAGACTTAGCAGACGATAGCCGATGCTCGGTGCAGAAATGCTGTCGACATGCCGAGTTCGATGTGTAAGACGACCGGAAATGGACGCAGTCGACAATGGATGACGGCGATGAACTAAGCTAAGTGTTATTTTTCTGTTATAACTGTAATCCCCATAAGATATATTACTTCTAAGAATATGCGTTTTAGTTGATTTTGTAAGATACCCAGAATCCATTTGCGATTTCGACAAAAACACGCGTGTATACGTAAGCTGCTGAAAATTCGATTTTCAAGTAATTCGATGTCACAGGAATCAAAATTCCCTGGAGGTTCGGCTTTTTTATGAAATATTCATTGAATTCAAATTCCGTTATGCACAATGTCTTTTATAGCATAAGATATAAACGAACTGTTTGTTGTAGGCCTACTTTCAGACGATGCAGGCGACAATCCAAGCTGGATGCAGCCAACAATCTTGCTGCCATGACGACAAAGACGCATGCGCAGGAAATTAAGGGAGGGCAACAATATAAAAACCAACTGAGTCGATGACTTTGGGTGGTAAATTGTGTGTTTTTTGCGTGATATTAAAATATAGGCATTGATTTGCGGAAGAACAACATTATGCTTCTATCGATTAAATGCTTTTTAACTTTTTTTTTACTAAAGATGCGATTATTTAAATTGTAATTCATTTAAAGTAAACAAGTTATTGAATGGCTGTAACGGTCGATATATGTGAAGTTTAAGTATTGTTTTTTTGTAATTCTTGACGAAAATGAACTATTTGGTATACGGTCTGCTTTCAGACATTGCAGACGTCAATGCCGAACCTGGTGCAGACAACGAACTTGCTTCCGTGACGACTTTCTGTGTCTTGGTCGTCACGGAAGCAAGTTCGTTGTCTGCACCCAGCTCGGCATTGACGTCTGCAATGTCTTAAACCAATGCCAATGAAAACCAATTGATTCGACGAGAGTAGACGGTAACGTGTTATTTTAATTTTAAAATGTTCTTACTGTTTTTCGCGTGATAATATATTTATTATATATATAATAAAATCATTGCTATGTGGAAGATAATTATCATGTCTCTATATTCAGTACGTTTAATTTCACTAGTTAATGTTTTTTTTTTGGTAAAACATTTAAAGATACTGAGTGGTGGTAACGGTCAGTACACAAAACCTTGAAGTACAATATTGTAACTTTGATTGTTAACACTCTAGGTTGCCTATTATGATAATGATTAATTTATTATATGTTAGAAGTCTTTGTAGCACCCTTTAGACAGACAACAATCCCACCCCATTGCCGAAGACAACCACACCCTGTTACGGAGAACAAACACACCCCGTTACCGAGGACAACCACACCCCGTTGCCGACGACAACCACACCCTGTTGCCGACGACAACCACACCCCGTTACCGAGGACAACCGCACCCCGTTACCAGAGCAAAAACACCCCGCTGCCGAGGACAACAAAATCCCGTTGCCAACAACAACAACACCCTTTTGTCAGCAACAATATCCCGTTGCCAACAACAACAACACCCTTTTGTCAGCAACAATATCCCGTTGCCAACAACAACGACACCCTGTTGTCAACCACAAAAACGCCCCGTTGCCGACGATTAACAACTTCGATTAAGACGACCTGTGTACGATGCAGTGGACAGTCGGAACTCCATGCAGACGACACACAATGACGCATGCGGAAGCGAGCAGCTAAGTACAATAAGACAACAGTAATACAACAGAACGTAAGAACACATGCCATAAATTGTGATCATAATGTTTTTAGTGTACAATATATTTTCTTGCTATTCGTACGGTATTACAATATTATTTTGTTTTGGCGAAATAAAAAAAAAACTCATACATTGTTTTCTGGTAGTTTCATTTAAATAATCCAGATAAAATCGTCATTTATTCTTTAAGGTTAAAAATTTATTATTATTTATCATATGAACGCACATGAGCTTGTTTCAGACGACAACCCGATCCCACTGCCGAGGAAAACAACACCCCGTTGCCGAGGACAACAACACCCCGTTGCCGAGGACAACCACACCCCGTTGCCGAGGATAACAACGCCTTGTTACCGAGAACAACCACACCCCGCTGCCGAGGTACACAACGCCTTGTTACCGAAGACAACCACACCCCGTTGCCGAGGACAACTACACCCCGTTACCGAAGACAACCACAGCTCGGTGCCGAGAACAACACAACTCCGTTGCCGAGGACAACCACACCCCGTTGCCGAGGACAACCACATCCCGTTACCGAAGACAACAACGCCCCTTTTCCGACGACACCCACTCCCACTTGCCGACGACAACCACACCCTGTTGCCGAGGACAACCACACCCCGTTACCGCGGACAACCACACCCTGTTGCCGAAGACAACCACACCCCGTTGCCGCGGACAACCACACCCCGTTGCCGAGGACAACCACACCGCGTTACGGAAGACAACCAAACCCCGTTACCGAGGACAACGTTATCCCGTTAAACAGGACAACCACACCCCGTTGCATAGGACAGCCACGTCCCGTTGCATAGGACAACCACGCCCCGTTGCCGACGACAACCACACCCCGTTGCCGACGACAACCACACCCCGTTGCCAACAACAACAACACCTCGTTTCCAACAATAACAACACCCCGTTGCCAACAAAAACAACACTTCGTTGCCAAAAAGAACAAAACCCCGTTCCAAGCAACAATAACACTCCGTTGCCACCAACACTCTGTTGCCTAGGACAGTCACATCCTGTTGCCGAGGACAATCACACCCCGTTGCCGAGGACAAACATACCACGACAACACTCTTCGATTTGACGATATGTATACAATACAGTGGACTGCCATAACTCTATGCAGACGACATGCAATGACGCATGCGCAAGCGACCGTTTAAGTACAATTACGCAATAAAAACAGAACGTAAAAACATATACTGTAAATGTTGATCATATATTGTTTGCTTTACAATATTTTTTCCAGCTTTTCATACGGCAATACAATATTTTGTTTCGGCACAAGACAAAAACATAGTTTTATTTTAATGCCCCTGATAAAAGTTTCAGTTCTTGTTTTTAATAAAGTGCTTGTTCTAAACCTCCACATTTATATGTAACATTATCCCAAAAAAATACAACGTTCATCGGTCTCCTATAGACGCTTTCTTCCGGTTACAGTTTTTGTGCCGCCAAGTTGACAGGTTTCATCGACCTCGTGCAGACGCATTGCTCGTTTCGACGGTGGTCCTGCTTCGAAACGATTGCGGGAACGAGGCCGGTTGCTACTGGAAACCAACAACAGATAAGTTATATTGAAATCACGTGTTAATGTCATTTACAAGTCAAAATTTGGATTACTGGCACTACCTCTCAAATTGATTAAAAACTGTGAAATCTTTAGTGTCTTATGTATTAATCCGTTCGTTTAAAAGTATTAAAGATCGATTGTGTCGAGTCAGTTTTCTGGGTAGAACCAGTACTTGGTCTATGTTGAGAAAAATCATTCGAACGCTTCCGAGTTGGATCGAACTCGCGACCTCCCTAACGCGAGACGGGCACCATTGCACCACTGCGACCTCTATTAATCCGTTAAATATACACTTTCTAAATGGACTTGGTGTACGCAAATGGCAGTTTGACTCAAAATTCGGTATTGGGATGTAAAAATAATGTGATGTTTTTATAAATGGACGACATTTATCTGTTTTATTAAGTTTTAAACTTTAACTGAATTTTTTTTTAAGTCGGAAAAGAGGAATGTTTGTTTCTGTGAATTCTCAAACCAAGGCCCGGTCAAATCCGGCGACAAGATGGATAGGGCGCCCCCACCCTGTCGTCTGGCTTGTCAGGGTCATGACCTGGGAGTTCAAAGGAATAAATACGAGTCTTTTCTGACAATAAAAACATCGGGATTGACAAAACATTTAGATACTTGCGTCGAAAGTCTCAGTTGCCATTTGCTTTAATTAGATTAATTATAATAATAATAAACTGTAGGTTAATTTTTTATGGCAATGAGCACAATGCAGTATAAAACAAGATTGTGGCATTCAAGAAAATATACAATAAATTATTGATTTGTTTTATTTCAGCGAGATATATGACGTGCTGTACAAGTGATTGATATGCTGCAGAAGTAATGTTTCTCCGAGCTCGTTACTGACGACACCCCAAGGTCCGTTTTGCCCCATGCAGAGAACAGTCCTAAAGTTCAAGACAGGCGACAATGACCCAAGGTAGGTCTTATTTCTATGGGTGATGACTATTTTCGGATATTCATGCCGGAAACCAGAGCAGGATAAAGACAAGTACGATCATTGATGCATACACCAACCAGAGTACTGTGCAAACAAGAGTTTGATGCAGACGACAGTGAATGGCGAGGACAATCCGAGCTAAGTTTTATTTGTCTACTGTTTGTAAGAATTCCAGAGTTCCGTGCTGCTAGTCAATAGTTCTATGTCAACGACAATTAGGAGCCAATGCCGACGACAATCCAAGCAAGATGAATACAGCAAACATAAATGCCCGTGATTTCCGTAAGATGAACTTTATGTATCTGATGATTTCATGTTTTAGCTACACAAATTATGATAATTTTAAGTGGTCGGTTTAAACATTAAAATCTATCTTGAGAGAGATAAATAGCGGAACGATGAATGACGAAAATGTAGGCTGTCAATAACAAACTTGTAGAATTTTTATTTTGTAATATGTTTCTTAATGTACAAATCCGTCCCATTTTCAAATAATTTCAGCAGAAACGAGTGAAGTAGTCGAAAGCCTCAATCCGTTTCGTGGGTAGAACCAGTACTTGGTGTCTTTTTTTTAGACAGTTATATCGAACGCTCCCCGGGTAGGGATAAACTCCAGATCTTTCGATCGCAAGGCGGTCAGCCGGACACCATATTCATTAAACCATGGAGATGCTAAGTGGTTCGTTAAAACTTTAAAATGAAAATTGAGAAATTATTTGTTACGAAGACTATAGGCTGGCAAAAACAATATTTTGTAACAGTTTCCTTCAGATCAAAAGGCGGACCATATCATTTAAACCACTGACATTTTAAGTGGTTCATTAAAACTTTAAAATGTACATAGAGAGATAATAGCAAAACGATGCAAAACGAAAAATGTATACTATTTTAATTTTTCTTTTGTAATATTTTCCTATCAATATACAAAATTGTTTCATTTTGAATTTTGAAATAAGTTCAGCAATTATAGAAGACAGTAAAGTAGAGTTTAGCAGCAGACGACAATAAGAGCTAAATGACGACCATGACGAATGCGCAGGAAACAGATTAAGGGCTGTGACATCATCTGAGAGAACGAGCATTGTCGTTAAGTTTTTGTTTTATTTTCAAGTGTAAGAATAAAAGCCGGGTTTTGCTAAAGATCGGCGTTATTTTCTGTTTATTTGTTTTGGTTGTACTATTGATGAGAATTCTAGTTTAGTTTTAACTTATTTAAGCACGATTGTGTCGAACGCCTGCGCTTGGTGAGACGCCTGTAAGTCCGTTTTCTGGGTATAGCCAGTACTTTGGTGTCTTTCTGAAAAGTTCTTTCGAACTCAGGACCTCCGAAGCTCAAGGCGGACGCCATATCAACCACACCATTGCGACACCGCTGTGATTTCAAGTGATTCTTTAAAACTTTGTAATGTATATAGAGATATTAATTGCAAAACGATGAATAGCGAAACATTATAGGCTGGCGATAAAAAAGTTTAATTTTTAAATTGTAATTATTTTTCTCTTAATGTGAAATATGTGTTCCATTTCCTTTTTTTCTGAAATTCTGAAATTTTAGAGTATTTCGTAGCAGACGAGAACACAAGATAGACGACAACAATGACGCATGCGCGGGAAACAAATGGAGGACAACAAAACTGGTTTACCGAGCATTTAAAAGCCGTGATTTGCTTAAGATCAACGTTATGTTTCTGTTGATTTCATGTTTTGGATGTACTGTTCATGATAATTTAAGTTTAGTTTAAAAATATTTAAGCTCGATTGTGTCGAAAGCCTCAGCTTAGTAAGACACTTTCCAAACCGTTTTCTGGGTAGAGCCAGTAGTTGGGTGCCTTTTTGAGAAATTTCTTCCGAAAGGCTTCCCGGGTAGAGATCAAACTCTGAACCTCCCGACCGTAAGGCGGACACCATATCAACTACACCACTGCCACCCCAATTGATTGGTTAAATCTTGGTTAAAATATTAAGTGAATAACCAAACGATGAATAACGAAAAACAGAGGCTTGCAATTGTGTAGATTTCTACTTAATGTGAAAATAGTTCATGTCTACAACTCGAGACCGATGTAGACGACAGCCGGAGCTCCATCCACTGCCTCCACTCACTCGTAGCGCATGCGCAGGAGACTGTTAAGGACAACAGTGACACAACGGAAACCAACAGACCTAACGAGCATCAAAGGTAAATTTCCGTCACAATTCTTCACTATAATTCAGGGTTGTTCCTTTTCTTCTGTTTGCATGTTAACGTTTATAAAAAAAATATGCTTACATTTGCTGGATTAAAAAATGTAAACTTTTGTGAATATAATATACGATTGTAGAAGTAAGTTGTATTAATAAATATACATACTGTTGTCGAAATTTTACAAGGAATAATCAAAATTTTAAACATGATTGTAACGATAGATACAAATAATGGTGATGATGGTGGTTATGTCTTCATAGTGTTATGTTATGATATTGTTATGGTGATTCTTGCCATGATATTGATGATAGTGTTCTCGGTGTAGACTACATTAGCGAACGATTCCGGCGACAGTCAGCGGACGATGCCGGTGATAAGCAGCGGACGATGACGAATAGCATAAATGGTATTTTTTTAATCAATAGTATTTTCATGAATTACGTTCAATATCACATAGCGTCATTTGTTTTATTTTTAAGACCTGTATTTGTTAAGACTGATTTGAAAGTGATTTTCAGGGTTTACGGTGATTTGAAAATGTTAGCTTTTCTGAATAAAAAAATACATTTATACGATATAGTCATGGGAATATCAATTGTGGAAATAAGTTGTATTTGTAAATGTATAAACTGTTGTCCAACATTTACAATGATTGATTGAAAATTAAAAAATATTGTAACGATATATACAACTAATGATGATGATAGTGATTATGTCTTGACAGTGTCATGTTATGATATTGTTATGATGATACTTGTGATGATATTGATGATAGTTGTCTCGATGAGGACTATTCCGGCGACAACCTACGGACGATTCCGGCGACAACCTACGGACGATTCAGGCGACAACCTACGGACGATTCCGACGGACGTTCCGGCGACAATAAGCGGACGATGCAGGTGACCATCAGCGGACGATACCTTCGACGACAAGCAAACGATGCCGGCGACAACCAGCGGACGATCCCGCGACAACCAGAGGACGATGTCGGCGACAAACAGCGGACGATGCCGGCGACAACCAGCGAACGATGCCGGCGACAATCAGCGGATGATTCCGGCGACAATCAGCGGATGATTCCGGCGACAATCAGCGTTCGATTCAGGCGAAAATCTGCGGACGATGCTGGCGACAACCAGCGGACGATGCCGGCGACAACCAGCGGACGATGCCGGCAACAACCGGCGGACGATTCCGGCGAAAACCAGCGAACGATGCAGCAAGGAGAATAAATGGTGCGTTTGTAATTAAGTGTGTTTTCAAGAATTCACGTGAAATATAGCTTGATGTAGAAAACGATCAATTATTAATGATATGCAGTTTTATAAAATGTAAAATGCGATGCCATGCAAAATATTATAGAACGTTTGTACAATATTTGATAATCACATAAAAGTTAAACGATAGAGCATGGTTTCGCCATGTGGTGAAACGATGATTTAGATGAAAAAAGAATGATGATAATGATGATTATGATGATGATGAAGATTATGAATGTTTTTAGCTCGACTATTCGAAGAATTGGAGAGCTTTCCTACTACCTCCGGCGTCGGCGTCTGAATTTGGTTAAAGTTTATATTCATTCCGTGTAACTCGGGGGCAACAGTCCCTGTAACTCTGTTTTGTATTTTGACAAGAGTTATGCTCCTTTTTCACATAGATTTTCTGGTTAAAGTTTATATTCAACAGTTTTGTTACTGCTGAACTATAAGTTATACACTTTAAACTTGGAATATGCCTTTTTCATCAACTCCGGTGCCATGGGTAACATTCCGTATAACTCTGTGTTGTATTTTGTCAGAGTTATGCTCCTTTTTCACATAGATTTTTCTCGTTCAAGTTTATATTCAAAAGTTTTGTAACTTCAGAACTACATAAGGTATTCACTTTAAAATAGAACCATACCTTTATCAACAACTCCAGTATCAGGGGCAACCTCCATATAACTCTGTTTTGCATTATGACAATGTTATGCCCCTTTTCATATAGATTTTCTTGTTAAAATGTATATTCAAAACTCTTATAACTTAAAAACTGCACACGTTATTAACTATATAACGTCGAAACTTGGAACAAGTTAATAATTACAATAACTCCGTGTTGTTTTTCAACACATTTATGCCGCTTCCACTTTCCAAAAATTTGTACCAACTGAAATACTTCGAATAGTCGAGCGCGCTTTCCTCTGACAGCTCTTGTTTATTGATACACACGAAAGAACGTCGAAATCGGTGTACATCTATTTTCTTTTCTTTTCTTGCAGAAATGCCATGAATGGAAAAGCGCAACTGAGTTATCAAAAAGATGGAAGAACAACAAATGGTCTAAAACTCGTGTCAGTTGAAGAACAAAAGAACAGATGATTGAAGCGTCAGAGGAAAACGGACAATTAACTGTGTACAACTCCGAAAATTTAACAACAACAAATGATCAGTACGTAAAATACAAACAGACGAACAGATATTTTATTGACGAATTCAAGCCAGTACATTGCCATTTATACGTGATACTTTTATGCTAGTAATTAACACGTCATTGAAACATTAAATTCGATATTAGACTTGTGCGAAATATGTTCTTCACTTGTCCAATTTAACAAAGATGCTGGATTGTAAACAAGGAAACGAATTGAACTGACATTACTATTGAAATTAAGCATCGCCAAAAATTCTGTGTACACTGTTTTAGATATTTGTTTTTCCAAAGATTCCACGTATTAATTAGAACAAATACAGTATTTATACTAGTGTGTATACCTAGGCAAAAAAAAAAGTGTGTGTTTCGGGCAACAGTCTTAAACAAGTTAAGTAGGGTAGGGATCTGTTAGATTTATTTTTTGTTAACTGACACATTTCGGTCAGAAAAAACATTGAAAATTTTCTAAAATCTGACGAAATATGGATTTCACGGTAAACAATCGTGCCTTAAAACTTTAGTTTCGGTGGGTTTTCGCTAGGTCGTGTCGGTTGCCCGAAACACAGAATTTTTTGTTTTGACCCAATTTACAATCTTGCAACATATATAGTTGCATAAATGCAATTAACAAAATAATCAAGCTAGTTTTTAATCACCAAATAGTTTTAGTCTGTACAGACAGAAACTCAAATGCATGTATATACATTGACTTGGTAATTGGTTTAGGTTATACTCCACTAATAATCGATGCAAAAGTCGACACTAGAACTTTTTGATTTATTCTGTATTAAAGTGTTTCTTTCGTCGTTTGTATCGTTTTCTGTTTGATTTTAATTTGTATAGTCACTTTCATTTGCTTTTTTTGAAAATAATGTAAATGAAAGATCGTACATACACACTTATAACTTCTTTTACATCTTTATGCAATTTCAAGTAGTAGCAGTTAGGTGTTATGTATTAATATGTAATAAAGGCCAGCATTGAACAATGAAACATGACAACAAATTGTACTAGGTTATGTGTTTTATTTATTTTTACGTTACTGATTACTTACTTTACTGATTAAAGACACCGAATCCGTATTGAATATGAACATGTTCAACAATTGTCATGTATGTAGAGATTAAACGAAATTACAAAAAAAAGCTTTTCACGACTTGTCAAGACGTTTTTACAAGCTGTATAACGCAATTCATTTGTTTACAGGGTTGGCGTTCTTTTATCAACTAAAATTGTTAAATCTTTCGTTTACGGAATACTAGACGAACGAAGAAAAATGTGTTGAGAAAATGCTTAATGCGTTCACATAAAAAATATATTTTAAAGTTATCGTTTATGCTCAATGCAGATTCGGTGGCTTTAATTACACGTTGACATTTTAGCTGCGTTATAATTTGTGTGTTTTAGTATTTCTATCAATATGAACGTTATTTTTTGTAATACAGAGATGAAATACAAATTAATGACACGACACAAATACTAAGCAGCAGCCAGCAACACAACCAAACCGGCAACATATTTTTCCACAACAACCAACATATTGCTGTAACTACATGAATAACAAGAGCAACAGCTACTTCTACTACCACTAACAATCTATTGCTATTATTACGTCTGCTAACATTACTACTACTTCCATTCGACCTTTGTTGCTGCTGCTGCTGCGCTACAATTGCTGCTGCTATTGCATACTCTGCTGCTACGACTGCTGCTGCTGCTGCTGTTGATACTTCTACGACTACTGCTGCAACTGCCGATGAAGCTGCTACAGTTGGCAACTACTGTTGCTAATAATAATAATAATAATAATAATAATAATGACAATAAACATGCTCACAATTAGACAAATAAAATAAATGAATAAAATGAATAAGTAAATATATAAATAATAATACAATAAATATAATAATTATAACTACAGTAAGAATAATAATATAAAACTAGGATAGGCTAATCAAGGAGATCGGATGGCCCGAGTAGTTGCTGTGGGAGTGTGGGGCGACTTGGGAGAGAGGTGTGGTTAGTTTTGTGTAGGGTAGTGTAAGGTAGACGGTGCCTCTGATCTGGCTAGCCTTGTTTGCCGAGAACAAAACAACATTTAAACGGTTCAAATCAGTTGGACGTCAATATGTAACATGTAAATAAAAAATAAAAACTGTCGAAATAACAGAAAAAAATATTATAAAACTAAAATTCCTGAAATAATAAAAGTATCATATTAATCAAATAAAAAGATAACGTATTTTTATATGCAGCAGCTGCTGCTTTCCGTTTCTGTTTTACATATGCAACTACTGCAGCTTGAACTACTACTGAAACTACTGAAACTACTGATGCTTCTACTGCTGTAGCTGCTACTTCTACAACTGTTTCTGCTGCTACTACTTCTGCTGCTACAGTTGCAACTACTACCATTGCTTTTTCATCTACTGATGGTGCTATTGCATCTACTGCTGGAGCTGCTGCTTCTACTGCTACTGCTGCAGCTACTGCTGCTACTGCTTCTGATACATCTGCAGCTGCTACTATTGCTGCTACTACTATTGTTGCTGCTACTTATGATGCTGCTACTGCTACTGTTGCTTTAACTACTGCCTCAATTCTGCTACTAACAACGCTTCTACGTCTACTTCCCCTATTTACTTCTACTATTAACATTAACACCAACTACTTTCACTGCTTCTGTTGTTGATCCTGGTAAAACTTGTTATAAATTACTGATTAGTGTACTTTTCTAAGCTGAATTTCGGACATTTATCGATTTCATTATTACTTTTATCGCAGCATTAGATTTTAATAGATTTGATCGTTCCTTTTCTATGTTAACCCAAACCTTATTTTTTTATCTCCGCCAATGTGGTTATGGTTGTTGCTGGCATTTGTTTGTTTGTCTGTCTATATATTAATAAGCAACTTCTACATATTAATGCGCAACTTCATGCAAAAAGCTATAGTGGATTTGCATGCAATTTTGTAGGAAGGTGAAAATGGGTCAGTGGTTAGATTTTGGTGGTGATCCGGATCATCGTCTGGATCCAGGATATTTGAATTCATAGGATATTGGATAAGAGAGCTAACCAAACAATGAAACAGTCCATTGTTATGTAGGGTTAGTGGAGGTCTGTGCTCGTCAGATGCATTTTAATTTACATTTAAGAAAACATGAAAATTAAATAAGTTTTTACGTTTGTTAGTGTAATGTTCTAATGTTACTATTATGGACTCTTAGAGGGATGGTTTATTCAAGACCCAACAGGGATTAGTTTTCTAGCAAGTGTATTCAGTACTACTATCAAAGACTGACTGATCACAAAACAAGCATCTAAAATATTAGCAAGTATCTTATTCGCCGCGCCTGGCTGTAGGTGGAGCTTATCAGGCATCGCCGAGTAGCTGACCATTAAAGTTAGCACAATTTGTGTCTTAATTGCTTTCATGATTAGTTATTTTTCCACTGGATTATATAAAACATGTTTAATATGTTCATATATTTCTATTTGTATTTTACGTTTATATTTTTGTGTACAGTTTACATGTTGCATGTAACGTTAAAGGGGTTTATCTACGGTAGATCGACAATTACATTTGCAAAAATAAAGCTCATTAACAGAGAATAAATATTGAAGCGTTGTTAAATATGATGTCCTTGTGTCTATAAACAGTTGACCAATATATTTAATTTCAATATCTACTAGGTGAATATCCCAACGCATATTTATGTTTGACCATAAAACCTTATTCATAAATATATATATATATAAACTTTTCAGACATTACTGCCATTTATTAAATCTTTTCAACATAATATTTATTGGTAAAATTGATCGGTCAGCTAAGGTTATTATTTTTGACCCATTTGTTGTTTCCGCTTCCATGTAACATACTGACAGTATTTCTGTTATGTGCGTTAGGAGTTTTGCCTAGTATATAATATTTATGGGAAATACCGTCGATATTTAATATTATGTTGACTTTTCAAAACTGGTTTATGCTATTAACTTGTGTTAGCACAATTTATTTTTATTAGCTCGAATATTCGAAGAATAGGTGATCTACCCTACCACCCCCGGCGTCGGCGTCCGCGTCCACGTCTGAATAGGTTAAAGTTTTTATTCAAAAGTCTTGTAACTTCAAAACTACATAAGTTATTCCTTTGAAACTTAGAATGTACCTTTGTCATCAACTCCAGTGTCAGAGGCAAAATTCCCCATAACTCTGTTTTGTAATTTGACAGAGTTATGCCTTTTTTTTTTACATATATTTGTTGGTTAAGGTTTATATTCAAAAGTTTGGTAACTTCAAATCTACATAAGTTATTCACTGGAAACTTCGAACTAAACTTTGTCATCAACTCCAGTATCAATAGCAACATTCCATATAACTCTGTTTTGTATTTTGACAGAGTGCTGTCCCTTTTTTTCACATAGATTATCTGGTTAAAGTTTATATTCAAAAGTTGTGTAACTGCAATGCTACACAAGCTGTTCACTTGAAACTTGGAACTAACCTTTGTCATCAACTCCAGTATCAGTGTAAACATTTCCCATAACTCTATTTTGTATTTTGACAGAATTAGCCAACTTTTGACATAGACTTTGTTGTTAAAGTTTTTGTTTTAAACATTTAAAAAACTATTCAAGGCTTCACAAAAAAGCTATGTATTTTAACAAATGTATGTCCCTTCTACTATCAAAAATATGTACCAACTGAAATACTTTGAAAAGTCGAGCGCGCTGTCTTCTGACAGCTCTTGTTTCTTCCGTTATTATTTTTGCCCAGTCGAATATTTATACGATTTTTGTTGTTGTTTTGATTTGAAACATAATTTTATATAATCTTATGTTTATAAAATAAAAAAATCATTTTATATGATAATTAAAGCTAAAAACTAAGAACCGTTGTGTTTCGTTATTATATTGATAAAACCCATTATATTAGATATAGAACAAATCACAAAACATTAATTGAGGCGACGACGAGTGCGTACGTTAAGTCATTTGAATCTGTCAATCGAATGGTCTTTAGACCAATTTGTCTTGGGACCGAACATTCTTGGGATTAAATGATACATTACTTCCGGTAAAATGGCTGAAATGTCAAGGTTACAGTATACTAAATATTTCAGGTGTGCTCTTTAAGAAAAGGTATGGTTATGAGGGTCTCTACGCGCAAAATGTTGAGTTTATTTTTTTTTGAATTTATTGCTTTTACATTGAATTTGTTAAGGAAATCTTTTAGTATATTGTGACCTAAACTGACTTTGGGTTAAAATAAAATATCGTCTGCAAGTGCAAAATATGGATGAGAAAGCAGATTTTTGGTCATTTCTGAGCAAAAGAGTAGAAAATAAGTGCATTAAATGCATCAATTCAGATTGTTTGATCTGGAATGTTTGTATTTCAAATAGTTCCTTACCCTATTATGGCCGAATGAGGGCTAAATTGCCTTCGGACATAAAATCAGAGACATACTTGGTTCACCATGTAGCGTTAATGTGCTACATGAAGTCAGAATTGAACGCCAGGGACTCTGTGAGCCACTTATGCAACAATAGCTTGTGTGTTAAGCCTCAACATTTAAACATAGAGCCCCATTCCACCAACATGGAACGGCGGACATGTTTACAGTTCGGACAGTGCAGCGGGCATGGAACTGAGCCAGCCTGCATATTTGGTAAAAACATGAATACAACAAGCTTTATCACTTCCTTTTATTCATAGAAATACACTTAAAATACATAAATGCATGTTTTTTTTCATTTTATATCTATTTCTATTGGGTATTTTTGCCTTTTTCAGGTAGAGGAACGCCTGATGCTGACGCGAGGGCCACTTGTTAGAGGTCTCTTATGCCAAAACAGGTAATAATAACAATTTATTATCAGGTACACAATCAACTAAGCATATTTATGATGCTTAAGGTGTGGAAGACTGTCATAATCAGGTTTGGGGTCACTCATGCCCTTGCCGTAGTGTAATTCCTCATGCAGTTTGTATCGATAATTCCGCGTCCTGGCACGTAAAGCTCGTGCTTTGTTGGTAGCGGATGTTTGCTTTCGGTTAAGGTCGTTGCGGTCCTCATATGCTATCTGCTTAATAATCTTTGACCCCTGGGTAAGGTTAGCATTTAGTTCAGTGGTTTTTGCAATTACAAAGTCAGCATAGCCATTGTTTAATTTGTGAACCTGCCCGTGAATTCGACCTACACAGTTGCGTGAGAAAGTCACAGTTTTAGGATTGACAGCTTGGTACGACCTGTTTACTGCTTCACTTTTTTGGGTTGTGGTTAAAAGTTTGGTAGCGTCAAGAGCAGCTGGACCTAAAACCATTTCAATGCATTTTTTAAGGACTTGTTGGTCACTGTCAACCATTTTAACCTTGACATTGTCTGGCATGAAATTCTTAGCTTGCCTATTTGTACCAGCACAGACATAACTGTACTTTGCACAATGAGTACCGCAGTAACCACTGAAGCATAGAACAATGGTTGCGATTACATCAACCATGACCTTCTTTAGAACCTTGATGTCACCCTGGTGTTTATTGTGGGCAGCTTTAAGCTCAGCCATACACCTAGCTTTGACCGAGAGAGCGAACCGACTCCTGATATTAGACTTGGAATGACCCTTGAGCATGCCCTTTGAGAAAGGCGCTTTGTTGAGCTCGCGCTTCAGCGAGTTGCCTAGGTGCCTCAGATCCTTAAGATGACCCACATTGTGACCGTGAGAGTTACGAACACCTTGGAATGCCCTACTGTCCCCATCACAAGTGAAATTTGCTATTTTGATGTCCTTAGAGATCTGGTCACCTAACAACCTATTCCATTTGCCTTCATCACCTATTGGTTCCCTCTCTGAAACATTTGCAGAACAATGCCCCCTATGATTGGGGCACTGAACAGGTTTACCCTTATTCCTAAGCATTGATGCAGTCCTGCATAGTTTATTTGCTACTTGTACCCCTACAATTTGCTTGTTTCTGGTATTGTTTTCACACATAGTGCTTATGGCAATAGTTCCGGCTTGAAAGGGTGTCGCGTCAGAGTTAAAAATTGGATTGTTGTAGCAAGTGTCCCCTTCAACATTTACCTTAGAGGGATCTTTTTGACCAATTTTGGCATTTTCAGCAAACTAAGTTTTCTCTAATCTGGTACATGCTTCTCTCATTTAGGGATTTAAGGGCAGTATTGACCTTATTTGCTTGTTTTTGCATAGCAAGTGGAGAGGGAGCAATGATATTGGTTGTGTTGAGAATTCTGCGGGAACCTGTGTTCCCAATAGAAGTACTTGCAACACCTATTTGGAAGCCTACATTGATCTGAGCTGCCTTTCTGCCCCTGGTACTTGATGGAACCTCATTGTAAAGCTTATAATGCTTGCCTACATATCTGCATCTTGTACATTTTAACCTTTCCTCCCAGCCTAAGCCCCACTTTATGGAAGCACTGCCGTCAATTACCAAGTCGCCCCTACATTTATCACTTCTTAACCTATGCTTTCTATTTTCAGAGGACATCATAGACTGGAGTAGGACGGGGACATAGACCTTGTTCGTAAGTAAGTCGGGATGGACTTTTGATGGAGCAGGAACCCGTAACAGGTCTACATAGCGAATCTTGTTCGCTCTCGGACGCAAGGGCTTAGCTGGGGTTTGAGAGCCGTCTACATCCCGAAAAGTAAGAACCTTGTCATTGTAAGCTACCCGTGCTTCAAAGGATGACCTTTCTAACCTTACATAGGTTGTGTTGGAATTTGACCTTCTTTCATAATTATGTTTTTTCCCCTTCACCGGACTAGTCCCACCTCATTTAAAACCAACATTGAGCAACTTTTTCTTTTGCTTGGTTATGAACCCCATTTTGACCAGATTGCCACCTTAAAAAAAGTCAAAGTACTTATTTTGTGCCCAAAATATGCAATTTTGTATTCCCTTAAACCTCTAAATGTGAGCAGGCAATGCAAATTGACCACCTGCTGCAGTTTAAAGGCACTCATGACATTATATACTAGAATATATCATTGGTGGCCTGTAATTAAAGAGGCTGCGACAAACAAGGTGCTTTAAAGATTTTACACTTTATTGGTTTGAAACAAGCAATTACTGGAAGCTGATTGATTTCTACACTTCAAAGTATCTTTGATCTCCCATTTTGACTAATTTGTTAATTGTCTTGGATGAAATTGGAATTTTTTTTCTATTAAATATACATTTTTGGGGTGATTTTTTTTTAAAAATACACAAAAAATACATTATCAAAATGGCTTAGAGTAAAAATATCTAACAAAGTCATTCTCTCCTCACCCCACATAAGCCCCCCATACATGTTTGTTTGGTTTGTTTGGGTATTTTGTCACAAATATTGCAAATATCAGCTTTAATTGTTAGAGGGACATTTAAGCTTCAAGACGCTTGAAATCACCGGCTTCCGACCAAAATCACCTGTGTTTGAAAATATGAAATAAAATGGCCAAATGGACAGATATACAAGCCAAACTTAATATATTGGTGCAATATGCATGGGAAGATAATTATATGCAAGAAAAACTAATTTTAATGAGAACAAATTTCTCTTATAGGTTACAGTATACTAAATATTTCAGGTGTGCAATGCTATACTCTCTAAATAAATCAACACCATTTATTTGAAGACACAATTTTCTGTATAGTCACTTGCCATGACTTTATTTTTGAATAATTCTTTGTACGTGTGGTAGGAAAAACATTGTTGTGTACTAAAAATTCACTGTTTCGCTTGAAGGTTGGAGACTACATGACGAGACTTTGACAGTTGGCAGTATACCTTCAACTGGAGAGTAGCCGGTAAAAAGATGGCAGTAAAACAGTGAACTTTGATTCGCGTCGAGTTCTTTCTTACATATCACATGACCTATCTTTTTTATTGTCTAAATCAATTCGGCTCGGAATGCTCTTTAAGAAAAGGTATGGTTATGAGGGTCTCTACGCGCAAAATGTTGAGTTTATTTTTTGTTGAATTTATTGCTTTTACATTGAATTTGTTAAGGAAATCTTTTAGTATATTGTGACCTAAACTGACTTTGGGTTAAAATAAAATATCGTCTGCAAGTGCAAAATATGGATGAGAAAGCAGATTTTTGGTCATTTCTGAGCAAAAGAGTAGAAAATAAGTGCATTAAATGCATCAATTCAGATTGTTTGATCTGGAATGTTTGTATTTCAAATAGTTCCTTACCCTATTATGGCCGAATGAGGGCTAAATTGCCTTCGGACATAAAATCAGAGACATACTTGGTTCACCATGTAGCGTTAATGTGCTACATGAAGTCAGAATTGAACGCCAGGGACTCTGTGAGCCACTTATGCAACAATAGCTTGTGTGTTAAGCCTCAACATTTAAACATAGAGCCCCATTCCACCAACATGGAACGGCGGACATGTTTACAGTTCGGACAGTGCAGCGGGCATGGAACTGAGCCAGCCTGCATATTTGGTAAAAACATGAATACAACAAGCTTTATCACTTCCTTTTATTCATAGAAATACACTTAAAATACATAAATGCATGTTTTTTTTCATTTTATATCTATTTCTATTGGGTATTTTTGCCTTTTTCAGGTAGAGGAACGCCTGATGCTGACGCGAGGGCCACTTGTTAGAGGTCTCTTATGCCAAAACAGGTAATAATAACAATTTATTATCAGGTACACAATCAACTAAGCATATTTATGATGCTTAAGGTGTGGAAGACTGTCATAATCAGGTTTGGGGTCACTCATGCCCTTGCCGTAGTGTAATTCCTCATGCAGTTTGTATCGATAATTCCGCGTCCTGGCACGTAAAGCTCGTGCTTTGTTGGTAGCGGATGTTTGCTTTCGGTTAAGGTCGTTGCGGTCCTCATATGCTATCTGCTTAATAATCTTTGACCCCTGGGTAAGGTTAGCATTTAGTTCAGTGGTTTTTGCAATTACAAAGTCAGCATAGCCATTGTTTAATTTGTGAACCTGCCCGTGAATTCGACCTACACAGTTGCGTGAGAAAGTCACAGTTTTAGGATTGACAGCTTGGTACGACCTGTTTACTGCTTCACTTTTTTGGGTTGTGGTTAAAAGTTTGGTAGCGTCAAGAGCAGCTGGACCTAAAACCATTTCAATGCATTTTTTAAGGACTTGTTGGTCACTGTCAACCATTTTAACCTTGACATTGTCTGGCATGAAATTCTTAGCTTGCCTATTTGTACCAGCACAGACATAACTGTACTTTGCACAATGAGTACCGCAGTAACCACTGAAGCATAGAACAATGGTTGCGATTACATCAACCATGACCTTCTTTAGAACCTTGATGTCACCCTGGTGTTTATTGTGGGCAGCTTTAAGCTCAGCCATACACCTAGCTTTGACCGAGAGAGCGAACCGACTCCTGATATTAGACTTGGAATGACCCTTGAGCATGCCCTTTGAGAAAGGCGCTTTGTTGAGCTCGCGCTTCAGCGAGTTGCCTAGGTGCCTCAGATCCTTAAGATGACCCACATTGTGACCGTGAGAGTTACGAACACCTTGGAATGCCCTACTGTCCCCATCACAAGTGAAATTTGCTATTTTGATGTCCTTAGAGATCTGGTCACCTAACAACCTATTCCATTTGCCTTCATCACCTATTGGTTCCCTCTCTGAAACATTTGCAGAACAATGCCCCCTATGATTGGGGCACTGAACAGGTTTACCCTTATTCCTAAGCATTGATGCAGTCCTGCATAGTTTATTTGCTACTTGTACCCCTACAATTTGCTTGTTTCTGGTATTGTTTTCACACATAGTGCTTATGGCAATAGTTCCGGCTTGAAAGGGTGTCGCGTCAGAGTTAAAAATTGGATTGTTGTAGCAAGTGTCCCCTTCAACATTTACCTTAGAGGGATCTTTTTGACCAATTTTGGCATTTTCAGCAAACTAAGTTTTCTCTAATCTGGTACATGCTTCTCTCATTTAGGGATTTAAGGGCAGTATTGACCTTATTTGCTTGTTTTTGCATAGCAAGTGGAGAGGGAGCAATGATATTGGTTGTGTTGAGAATTCTGCGGGAACCTGTGTTCCCAATAGAAGTACTTGCAACACCTATTTGGAAGCCTACATTGATCTGAGCTGCCTTTCTGCCCCTGGTACTTGATGGAACCTCATTGTAAAGCTTATAATGCTTGCCTACATATCTGCATCTTGTACATTTTAACCTTTCCTCCCAGCCTAAGCCCCACTTTATGGAAGCACTGCCGTCAATTACCAAGTCGCCCCTACATTTATCACTTCTTAACCTATGCTTTCTATTTTCAGAGGACATCATAGACTGGAGTAGGACGGGGACATAGACCTTGTTCGTAAGTAAGTCGGGATGGACTTTTGATGGAGCAGGAACCCGTAACAGGTCTACATAGCGAATCTTGTTCGCTCTCGGACGCAAGGGCTTAGCTGGGGTTTGAGAGCCGTCTACATCCCGAAAAGTAAGAACCTTGTCATTGTAAGCTACCCGTGCTTCAAAGGATGACCTTTCTAACCTTACATAGGTTGTGTTGGAATTTGACCTTCTTTCATAATTATGTTTTTTCCCCTTCACCGGACTAGTCCCACCTCATTTAAAACCAACATTGAGCAACTTTTTCTTTTGCTTGGTTATGAACCCCATTTTGACCAGATTGCCACCTTAAAAAAAGTCAAAGTACTTATTTTGTGCCCAAAATATGCAATTTTGTATTCCCTTAAACCTCTAAATGTGAGCAGGCAATGCAAATTGACCACCTGCTGCAGTTTAAAGGCACTCATGACATTATATACTAGAATATATCATTGGTGGCCTGTAATTAAAGAGGCTGCGACAAACAAGGTGCTTTAAAGATTTTACACTTTATTGGTTTGAAACAAGCAATTACTGGAAGCTGATTGATTTCTACACTTCAAAGTATCTTTGATCTCCCATTTTGACTAATTTGTTAATTGTCTTGGATGAAATTGGAATTTTTTTTCTATTAAATATACATTTTTGGGGTGATTTTTTTTTAAAAATACACAAAAAATACATTATCAAAATGGCTTAGAGTAAAAATATCTAACAAAGTCATTCTCTCCTCACCCCACATAAGCCCCCCATACATGTTTGTTTGGTTTGTTTGGGTATTTTGTCACAAATATTGCAAATATCAGCTTTAATTGTTAGAGGGACATTTAAGCTTCAAGACGCTTGAAATCACCGGCTTCCGACCAAAATCACCTGTGTTTGAAAATATGAAATAAAATGGCCAAATGGACAGATATACAAGCCAAACTTAATATATTGGTGCAATATGCATGGGAAGATAATTATATGCAAGAAAAACTAATTTTAATGAGAACAAATTTCTCTTATAGGTTACAGTATACTAAATATTTCAGGTGTGCAATGCTATACTCTCTAAATAAATCAACACCATTTATTTGAAGACACAATTTTCTGTATAGTCACTTGCCATGACTTTATTTTTGAATAATTCTTTGTACGTGTGGTAGGAAAAACATTGTTGTGTACTAAAAATTCACTGTTTCGCTTGAAGGTTGGAGACTACATGACGAGACTTTGACAGTTGGCAGTATACCTTCAACTGGAGAGTAGCCGGTAAAAAGATGGCAGTAAAACAGTGAACTTTGATTCGCGTCGAGTTCTTTCTTACATATCACATGACCTATCTTTTTTATTGTCTAAATCAATTCGGCTCGGAATGCTCTTTAAGAAAAGGTATGGTTATGAGGGTCTCTACGCGCAAAATGTTGAGTTTATTTTTTGTTGAATTTATTGCTTTTACATTGAATTTGTTAAGGAAATCTTTTAGTATATTGTGACCTAAACTGACTTTGGGTTAAAATAAAATATCGTCTGCAAGTGCAAAATATGGATGAGAAAGCAGATTTTTGGTCATTTCTGAGCAAAAGAGTAGAAAATAAGTGCATTAAATGCATCAATTCAGATTGTTTGATCTGGAATGTTTGTATTTCAAATAGTTCCTTACCCTATTATGGCCGAATGAGGGCTAAATTGCCTTCGGACATAAAATCAGAGACATACTTGGTTCACCATGTAGCGTTAATGTGCTACATGAAGTCAGAATTGAACGCCAGGGACTCTGTGAGCCACTTATGCAACAATAGCTTGTGTGTTAAGCCTCAACATTTAAACATAGAGCCCCATTCCACCAACATGGAACGGCGGACATGTTTACAGTTCGGACAGTGCAGCGGGCATGGAACTGAGCCAGCCTGCATATTTGGTAAAAACATGAATACAACAAGCTTTATCACTTCCTTTTATTCATAGAAATACACTTAAAATACATAAATGCATGTTTTTTTTCATTTTATATCTATTTCTATTGGGTATTTTTGCCTTTTTCAGGTAGAGGAACGCCTGATGCTGACGCGAGGGCCACTTGTTAGAGGTCTCTTATGCCAAAACAGGTAATAATAACAATTTATTATCAGGTACACAATCAACTAAGCATATTTATGATGCTTAAGGTGTGGAAGACTGTCATAATCAGGTTTGGGGTCACTCATGCCCTTGCCGTAGTGTAATTCCTCATGCAGTTTGTATCGATAATTCCGCGTCCTGGCACGTAAAGCTCGTGCTTTGTTGGTAGCGGATGTTTGCTTTCGGTTAAGGTCGTTGCGGTCCTCATATGCTATCTGCTTAATAATCTTTGACCCCTGGGTAAGGTTAGCATTTAGTTCAGTGGTTTTTGCAATTACAAAGTCAGCATAGCCATTGTTTAATTTGTGAACCTGCCCGTGAATTCGACCTACACAGTTGCGTGAGAAAGTCACAGTTTTAGGATTGACAGCTTGGTACGACCTGTTTACTGCTTCACTTTTTTGGGTTGTGGTTAAAAGTTTGGTAGCGTCAAGAGCAGCTGGACCTAAAACCATTTCAATGCATTTTTTAAGGACTTGTTGGTCACTGTCAACCATTTTAACCTTGACATTGTCTGGCATGAAATTCTTAGCTTGCCTATTTGTACCAGCACAGACATAACTGTACTTTGCACAATGAGTACCGCAGTAACCACTGAAGCATAGAACAATGGTTGCGATTACATCAACCATGACCTTCTTTAGAACCTTGATGTCACCCTGGTGTTTATTGTGGGCAGCTTTAAGCTCAGCCATACACCTAGCTTTGACCGAGAGAGCGAACCGACTCCTGATATTAGACTTGGAATGACCCTTGAGCATGCCCTTTGAGAAAGGCGCTTTGTTGAGCTCGCGCTTCAGCGAGTTGCCTAGGTGCCTCAGATCCTTAAGATGACCCACATTGTGACCGTGAGAGTTACGAACACCTTGGAATGCCCTACTGTCCCCATCACAAGTGAAATTTGCTATTTTGATGTCCTTAGAGATCTGGTCACCTAACAACCTATTCCATTTGCCTTCATCACCTATTGGTTCCCTCTCTGAAACATTTGCAGAACAATGCCCCCTATGATTGGGGCACTGAACAGGTTTACCCTTATTCCTAAGCATTGATGCAGTCCTGCATAGTTTATTTGCTACTTGTACCCCTACAATTTGCTTGTTTCTGGTATTGTTTTCACACATAGTGCTTATGGCAATAGTTCCGGCTTGAAAGGGTGTCGCGTCAGAGTTAAAAATTGGATTGTTGTAGCAAGTGTCCCCTTCAACATTTACCTTAGAGGGATCTTTTTGACCAATTTTGGCATTTTCAGCAAACTAAGTTTTCTCTAATCTGGTACATGCTTCTCTCATTTAGGGATTTAAGGGCAGTATTGACCTTATTTGCTTGTTTTTGCATAGCAAGTGGAGAGGGAGCAATGATATTGGTTGTGTTGAGAATTCTGCGGGAACCTGTGTTCCCAATAGAAGTACTTGCAACACCTATTTGGAAGCCTACATTGATCTGAGCTGCCTTTCTGCCCCTGGTACTTGATGGAACCTCATTGTAAAGCTTATAATGCTTGCCTACATATCTGCATCTTGTACATTTTAACCTTTCCTCCCAGCCTAAGCCCCACTTTATGGAAGCACTGCCGTCAATTACCAAGTCGCCCCTACATTTATCACTTCTTAACCTATGCTTTCTATTTTCAGAGGACATCATAGACTGGAGTAGGACGGGGACATAGACCTTGTTCGTAAGTAAGTCGGGATGGACTTTTGATGGAGCAGGAACCCGTAACAGGTCTACATAGCGAATCTTGTTCGCTCTCGGACGCAAGGGCTTAGCTGGGGTTTGAGAGCCGTCTACATCCCGAAAAGTAAGAACCTTGTCATTGTAAGCTACCCGTGCTTCAAAGGATGACCTTTCTAACCTTACATAGGTTGTGTTGGAATTTGACCTTCTTTCATAATTATGTTTTTTCCCCTTCACCGGACTAGTCCCACCTCATTTAAAACCAACATTGAGCAACTTTTTCTTTTGCTTGGTTATGAACCCCATTTTGACCAGATTGCCACCTTAAAAAAAGTCAAAGTACTTATTTTGTGCCCAAAATATGCAATTTTGTATTCCCTTAAACCTCTAAATGTGAGCAGGCAATGCAAATTGACCACCTGCTGCAGTTTAAAGGCACTCATGACATTATATACTAGAATATATCATTGGTGGCCTGTAATTAAAGAGGCTGCGACAAACAAGGTGCTTTAAAGATTTTACACTTTATTGGTTTGAAACAAGCAATTACTGGAAGCTGATTGATTTCTACACTTCAAAGTATCTTTGATCTCCCATTTTGACTAATTTGTTAATTGTCTTGGATGAAATTGGAATTTTTTTTCTATTAAATTTACATTTTTGGGGTGATTTTTTTTTAAAAATACACAAAAAATACATTATCAAAATGGCTTAGAGTAAAAATATCTAACAAAGTCATTCTCTCCTCACCCCACATAAGCCCCCCATACATGTTTGTTTGGTTTGTTTGGGTATTTTGTCACAAATATTGCAAATATCAGCTTTAATTGTTAGAGGGACATTTAAGCTTCAAGACGCTTGAAATCACCGGCTTCCGACCAAAATCACCTGTGTTTGAAAATATGAAATAAAATGGCCAAATGGACAGATATACAAGCCAAACTTAATATATTGGTGCAATATGCATGGGAAGATAATTATATGCAAGAAAAACTAATTTTAATGAGAACAAATTTCTCTTATAGGTTACAGTATACTAAATATTTCAGGTGTGCAATGCTATACTCTCTAAATAAATCAACACCATTTATTTGAAGACACAATTTTCTGTATAGTCACTTGCCATGACTTTATTTTTGAATAATTCTTTGTACGTGTGGTAGGAAAAACATTGTTGTGTACTAAAAATTCACTGTTTCGCTTGAAGGTTGGAGACTACATGACGAGACTTTGACAGTTGGCAGTATACCTTCAACTGGAGAGTAGCCGGTAAAAAGATGGCAGTAAAACAGTGAACTTTGATTCGCGTCGAGTTCTTTCTTACATATCACATGACCTATCTTTTTTATTGTCTAAATCAATTCGGCTCGGAATGCTCTTTAAGAAAAGGTATGGTTATGAGGGTCTCTACGCGCAAAATGTTGAGTTTATTTTTTGTTGAATTTATTGCTTTTACATTGAATTTGTTAAGGAAATCTTTTAGTATATTGTGACCTAAACTGACTTTGGGTTAAAATAAAATATCGTCTGCAAGTGCAAAATATGGATGAGAAAGCAGATTTTTGGTCATTTCTGAGCAAAAGAGTAGAAAATAAGTGCATTAAATGCATCAATTCAGATTGTTTGATCTGGAATGTTTGTATTTCAAATAGTTCCTTACCCTATTATGGCCGAATGAGGGCTAAATTGCCTTCGGACATAAAATCAGAGACATACTTGGTTCACCATGTAGCGTTAATGTGCTACATGAAGTCAGAATTGAACGCCAGGGACTCTGTGAGCCACTTATGCAACAATAGCTTGTGTGTTAAGCCTCAACATTTAAACATAGAGCCCCATTCCACCAACATGGAACGGCGGACATGTTTACAGTTCGGACAGTGCAGCGGGCATGGAACTGAGCCAGCCTGCATATTTGGTAAAAACATGAATACAACAAGCTTTATCACTTCCTTTTATTCATAGAAATACACTTAAAATACATAAATGCATGTTTTTTTTCATTTTATATCTATTTCTATTGGGTATTTTTGCCTTTTTCAGGTAGAGGAACGCCTGATGCTGACGCGAGGGCCACTTGTTAGAGGTCTCTTATGCCAAAACAGGTAATAATAACAATTTATTATCAGGTACACAATCAACTAAGCATATTTATGATGCTTAAGGTGTGGAAGACTGTCATAATCAGGTTTGGGGTCACTCATGCCCTTGCCGTAGTGTAATTCCTCATGCAGTTTGTATCGATAATTCCGCGTCCTGGCACGTAAAGCTCGTGCTTTGTTGGTAGCGGATGTTTGCTTTCGGTTAAGGTCGTTGCGGTCCTCATATGCTATCTGCTTAATAATCTTTGACCCCTGGGTAAGGTTAGCATTTAGTTCAGTGGTTTTTGCAATTACAAAGTCAGCATAGCCATTGTTTAATTTGTGAACCTGCCCGTGAATTCGACCTACACAGTTGCGTGAGAAAGTCACAGTTTTAGGATTGACAGCTTGGTACGACCTGTTTACTGCTTCACTTTTTTGGGTTGTGGTTAAAAGTTTGGTAGCGTCAAGAGCAGCTGGACCTAAAACCATTTCAATGCATTTTTTAAGGACTTGTTGGTCACTGTCAACCATTTTAACCTTGACATTGTCTGGCATGAAATTCTTAGCTTGCCTATTTGTACCAGCACAGACATAACTGTACTTTGCACAATGAGTACCGCAGTAACCACTGAAGCATAGAACAATGGTTGCGATTACATCAACCATGACCTTCTTTAGAACCTTGATGTCACCCTGGTGTTTATTGTGGGCAGCTTTAAGCTCAGCCATACACCTAGCTTTGACCGAGAGAGCGAACCGACTCCTGATATTAGACTTGGAATGACCCTTGAGCATGCCCTTTGAGAAAGGCGCTTTGTTGAGCTCGCGCTTCAGCGAGTTGCCTAGGTGCCTCAGATCCTTAAGATGACCCACATTGTGACCGTGAGAGTTACGAACACCTTGGAATGCCCTACTGTCCCCATCACAAGTGAAATTTGCTATTTTGATGTCCTTAGAGATCTGGTCACCTAACAACCTATTCCATTTGCCTTCATCACCTATTGGTTCCCTCTCTGAAACATTTGCAGAACAATGCCCCCTATGATTGGGGCACTGAACAGGTTTACCCTTATTCCTAAGCATTGATGCAGTCCTGCATAGTTTATTTGCTACTTGTACCCCTACAATTTGCTTGTTTCTGGTATTGTTTTCACACATAGTGCTTATGGCAATAGTTCCGGCTTGAAAGGGTGTCGCGTCAGAGTTAAAAATTGGATTGTTGTAGCAAGTGTCCCCTTCAACATTTACCTTAGAGGGATCTTTTTGACCAATTTTGGCATTTTCAGCAAACTAAGTTTTCTCTAATCTGGTACATGCTTCTCTCATTTAGGGATTTAAGGGCAGTATTGACCTTATTTGCTTGTTTTTGCATAGCAAGTGGAGAGGGAGCAATGATATTGGTTGTGTTGAGAATTCTGCGGGAACCTGTGTTCCCAATAGAAGTACTTGCAACACCTATTTGGAAGCCTACATTGATCTGAGCTGCCTTTCTGCCCCTGGTACTTGATGGAACCTCATTGTAAAGCTTATAATGCTTGCCTACATATCTGCATCTTGTACATTTTAACCTTTCCTCCCAGCCTAAGCCCCACTTTATGGAAGCACTGCCGTCAATTACCAAGTCGCCCCTACATTTATCACTTCTTAACCTATGCTTTCTATTTTCAGAGGACATCATAGACTGGAGTAGGACGGGGACATAGACCTTGTTCGTAAGTAAGTCGGGATGGACTTTTGATGGAGCAGGAACCCGTAACAGGTCTACATAGCGAATCTTGTTCGCTCTCGGACGCAAGGGCTTAGCTGGGGTTTGAGAGCCGTCTACATCCCGAAAAGTAAGAACCTTGTCATTGTAAGCTACCCGTGCTTCAAAGGATGACCTTTCTAACCTTACATAGGTTGTGTTGGAATTTGACCTTCTTTCATAATTATGTTTTTTCCCCTTCACCGGACTAGTCCCACCTCATTTAAAACCAACATTGAGCAACTTTTTCTTTTGCTTGGTTATGAACCCCATTTTGACCAGATTGCCACCTTAAAAAAAGTCAAAGTACTTATTTTGTGCCCAAAATATGCAATTTTGTATTCCCTTAAACCTCTAAATGTGAGCAGGCAATGCAAATTGACCACCTGCTGCAGTTTAAAGGCACTCATGACATTATATACTAGAATATATCATTGGTGGCCTGTAATTAAAGAGGCTGCGACAAACAAGGTGCTTTAAAGATTTTACACTTTATTGGTTTGAAACAAGCAATTACTGGAAGCTGATTGATTTCTACACTTCAAAGTATCTTTGATCTCCCATTTTGACTAATTTGTTAATTGTCTTGGATGAAATTGGAATTTTTTTTCTATTAAATTTACATTTTTGGGGTGATTTTTTTTTAAAAATACACAAAAAATACATTATCAAAATGGCTTAGAGTAAAAATATCTAACAAAGTCATTCTCTCCTCACCCCACATAAGCCCCCCATACATGTTTGTTTGGTTTGTTTGGGTATTTTGTCACAAATATTGCAAATATCAGCTTTAATTGTTAGAGGGACATTTAAGCCTTGAAATCACCGGCTTCCGACCAAAATCACCTGTGTTTGAAAATATGAAATAAAATGGCCAAATGGACAGATATACAAGCCAAACTTAATATATTGGTGCAATATGCATGGGAAGATAATTATATGCAAGAAAAACTAATTTTAATGAGAACAAATTTCTCTTATAGGTTACAGTATACTAAATATTTCAGGTGTGCAATGCTATACTCTCTAAATAAATCAACACCATTTATTTGAAGACACAATTTTCTGTATAGTCACTTGCCATGACTTTATTTTTGAATAATTCTTTGTACGTGTGGTAGGAAAAACATTGTTGTGTACTAAAAATTCACTGTTTCGCTTGAAGGTTGGAGACTACATGACGAGACTTTGACAGTTGGCAGTATACCTTCAACTGGAGAGTAGCCGGTAAAAAGATGGCAGTAAAACAGTGAACTTTGATTCGCTGTCGAGTTCTTGTCTTACATATCACATGACCTATCTTTTTTTATTGTCTAAATCAATTCGGCTCGGAATGCTCTTTAAGAAAAGGTATGGTTATGAGGGTCTCTACGCGCAAAATGTTGAGTTTATTTTTTGTTGAATTTATTGCTTTTACATTGAATTTGTTAAGGAAATCTTTTAGTATATTGTGACCTAAACTGACTTTGGGTTAAAATAAAATATCGTCTGCAAGTGCAAAATATGGATGAGAAAGCAGATTTTTGGTCATTTCTGAGCAAAAGAGTAGAAAATAAGTGCATTAAATGCATCAATTCAGATTGTTTGATCTGGAATGTTTGTATTTCAAATAGTTCCTTACCCTATTATGGCCGAATGAGGGCTAAATTGCCTTCGGACATAAAATCAGAGACATACTTGGTTCACCATGTAGCGTTAATGTGCTACATGAAGTCAGAATTGAACGCCAGGGACTCTGTGAGCCACTTATGCAACAATAGCTTGTGTGTTAAGCCTCAACATTTAAACATAGAGCCCCATTCCACCAACATGGAACGGCGGACATGTTTACAGTTCGGACAGTGCAGCGGGCATGGAACTGAGCCAGCCTGCATATTTGGTAAAAACATGAATACAACAAGCTTTATCACTTCCTTTTATTCATAGAAATACACTTAAAATACATAAATGCATGTTTTTTTTCATTTTATATCTATTTCTATTGGGTATTTTTGCCTTTTTCAGGTAGAGGAACGCCTGATGCTGACGCGAGGGCCACTTGTTAGAGGTCTCTTATGCCAAAACAGGTAATAATAACAATTTATTATCAGGTACACAATCAACTAAGCATATTTATGATGCTTAAGGTGTGGAAGACTGTCATAATCAGGTTTGGGGTCACTCATGCCCTTGCCGTAGTGTAATTCCTCATGCAGTTTGTATCGATAATTCCGCGTCCTGGCACGTAAAGCTCGTGCTTTGTTGGTAGCGGATGTTTGCTTTCGGTTAAGGTCGTTGCGGTCCTCATATGCTATCTGCTTAATAATCTTTGACCCCTGGGTAAGGTTAGCATTTAGTTCAGTGGTTTTTGCAATTACAAAGTCAGCATAGCCATTGTTTAATTTGTGAACCTGCCCGTGAATTCGACCTACACAGTTGCGTGAGAAAGTCACAGTTTTAGGATTGACAGCTTGGTACGACCTGTTTACTGCTTCACTTTTTTGGGTTGTGGTTAAAAGTTTGGTAGCGTCAAGAGCAGCTGGACCTAAAACCATTTCAATGCATTTTTTAAGGACTTGTTGGTCACTGTCAACCATTTTAACCTTGACATTGTCTGGCATGAAATTCTTAGCTTGCCTATTTGTACCAGCACAGACATAACTGTACTTTGCACAATGAGTACCGCAGTAACCACTGAAGCATAGAACAATGGTTGCGATTACATCAACCATGACCTTCTTTAGAACCTTGATGTCACCCTGGTGTTTATTGTGGGCAGCTTTAAGCTCAGCCATACACCTAGCTTTGACCGAGAGAGCGAACCGACTCCTGATATTAGACTTGGAATGACCCTTGAGCATGCCCTTTGAGAAAGGCGCTTAGTTGAGCTCGCGCTTCAGCGAGTTGCCTAGGTGCCTCAGATCCTTAAGATGACCCACATTGTGACCGTGAGAGTTACGAACACCTTGGAATGCCCTACTGTCCCCATCACAAGTGAAATTTGCTATTTTGATGTCCTTAGAGATCTGGTCACCTAACAACCTATTCCATTTGCCTTCATCACCTATTGGTTCCCTCTCTGAAACATTTGCAGAACAATGCCCCCTATGATTGGGGGCACTGAACAGGTTTACCCTTATTCCTAAGCATTGATGCAGTCCTGCATAGTTTATTTGCTACTTGTACCCCTACAATTTGCTTGTTTCTGGTATTGTTTTCACACATAGTGCTTATGGCAATAGTTCCGGCTTGAAAGGGTGTCGCGTCAGAGTTAAAAATTGGATTGTTTGTAGCAAGTGTCCCCTTCAACATTTACCTTAGAGGGATCTTTTTGACCAATTTTGGCATTTTCAGCAAACTAAGTTTTCTCTAATCTGGTACATGCTTCTCTCATTTAGGGATTTAAGGGCAGTATTGACCTTATTTGCTTGTTTTTGCATAGCAAGTGGAGAGGGAGCAATGATATTGGTTGTGTTGAGAATTCTGCGGGAACCTGTGTTCCCAATAGAAGTACTTGCAACACCTATTTGGAAGCCTACATTGATCTGAGCTGCCTTTCTGCCCCTGGTACTTGATGGAACCTCATTGTAAAGCTTATAATGCTTGCCTACATATCTGCATCTTGTACATTTTAACCTTTCCTCCCAGCCTAAGCCCCACTTTATGGAAGCACTGCCGTCAATTACCAAGTCGCCCCTACATTTATCACTTCTTAACCTATGCTTTCTATTTTCAGAGGACATCATAGACTGGAGTAGGACGGGGGACATAGACCTTGTTCGTAAGTAAGTCGGGATGGACTTTTGATGGAGCAGGAACCCGTAACAGGTCTACATAGCGAATCTTGTTCGCTCTCGGACGCAAGGGCTTAGCTGGGGTTTGAGAGCCGTCTACATCCCGAAAAGTAAGAACCTTGTCATTGTAAGCTACCCGTGCTTCAAAGGATGACCTTTCTAACCTTACATAGGTTGTGTTGGAATTTGACCTTCTTTCATAATTATGTTTTTTTCCCCTTCACCGGACTAGTCCCACCTCATTTAAAACCAACATTGAGCAACTTTTTCTTTTGCTTGGTTATGAACCCCATTTTGACCAGATTGCCACCTTAAAAAAAGTCAAAGTACTTATTTTGTGCCCAAAATATGCAATTTTGTATTCCCTTAAACCTCTAAATGTGAGCAGGCAATGCAAATTGACCACCTGCTGCAGTTTAAAGGCACTCATGACATTATATACTAGAATATATCATTGGTGGCCTGTAATTAAAGAGGCTGCGACAAACAAGGTGCTTTAAAGATTTTACACTTATTGGTTTGAAACAAGCAATTACTGGAAGCTGATTGATTTTCTACACTTCAAAGTATCTTTGATCTCCCATTTTGACTAATTTGTTAATTGTCTTGGATGAAATTGGAATTTTTTTTCTATTAAATTTACATTTTTGGGGTGATTTTTTTTTAAAAATACACAAAAAATACATTATCAAAATGGCTTAGAGTAAAAATATCTAACAAAGTCATTCTCTCCTCACCCCCACATAAGCCCCCCATACATGTTTGTTTGGTTTGTTTGGGTATTTTGTCACAAATATTGCAAATATCAGCTTTAATTGTTAGAGGGACATTTAAGCTTCAAGACGCTTGAAATCACCGGCTTCCGACCAAAATCACCTGTGTTTGAAAATATGAAATAAAATGGCCAAATGGACAGATATACAAGCAAAACTTTAATATATTGGGTGCAATATGCATGGGAAGATAATTATATGCAAGAAAAACTAATTTTAATGAGAACAAATTTCTCTTATAGGTTACAGTATACTAAATATTTCAGGTGTGCAATGCTATACTCTCTAAATAAATCAACACCATTTATTTGAAGACACAATTTTCTGTATAGTCACTTGCCATGACTTTATTTTTGAATAATTCTTTGTACGTGTGGTAGGAAAAACATTGTTGTGTACTAAAAATTCACTGTTTCGCTTGAAGGTTGGAGACTACATGACGAGACTTTGACAGTTGGCAGTATACCTTCAACTGGAGAGTAGCCGGTAAAAAGATGGCAGTAAAACAGTGAACTTTGATTCGCGTCGAGTTCTTTCTTACATATCACATGACCTATCTTTTTTATTGTCTAAATCAATTCGGCTCGGAATGCTCTTTAAGAAAAGGTATGGTTATGAGGGGTCTCTACGCGCAAAATGTTGAGTTTATTTTTGTTGAATTTATTGCTTTTACATTGAATTTGTTAAGGAAATCTTTTAGTATATTGTGACCTAAACTGACTTTGGGTTAAAATAAAATATCGTCTGCAAGTGCAAAATATGGATGAGAAAGCAGATTTTTGGTCATTTCTGAGCAAAAGAGTAGAAAATAAGTGCATTAAATGCATCAATTCAGATTGTTTGATCTGGAATGTTTGTATTTCAAATAGTTCCTTACCCTATTATGGTCCGAATGAGGGCTAAATTGCCTTCGGACATAAAATCAGAGACATACTTGGTTCACCATGTAGCGTTAATGTGCTACATGAAGTCAGAATTGAACGCCAGGGACTCTGTGAGCCACTTATGCAACAATAGCTTGTGTGTTAAGCCTCAACATTTAAACATAGAGCCCCATTCCACCAACATGGAACGGCGGACATGTTTACAGTTCGGACAGTGCAGCGGGCATGGAACTGAGCCAGCCTGCATATTTGGTAAAAACATGAATACAACAAGCTTTATCACTTCCTTTTATTCATAGAAATACACTTAAAATACATAAATGCATGTTTTTTTTTCATTTTATATCTATTTCTATTGGGTATTTTTGCCTTTTTCAGGTAGAGGAACGCCTGATGCTGACGCGAGGGCCACTTGTTAGAGGTCTCTTATGCCAAAACAGGTAATAATAACAATTTATTATCAGGTACACAATCAACTAAGCATATTTATGATGCTTAAGGTGTGGAAGACTGTCATAATCAGGTTTGGGGTCACTCATGCCCTTGCCGTAGTGTAATTCCTCATGCAGTTTGTATCGATAATTCCCGCGTCCTGGCACGTAAAGCTCGTGCTTTGTTGGTAGCGGATGTTTGCTTTCGGTTAAGGTCGTTGCGGTCCTCATATGCTATCTGCTTAATAATCTTTGACCCCCTGGGTAAGGTTAGCATTTAGTTCAGTGGTTTTGCAATTACAAAGTCAGCATAGCCATTGTTTAATTTGTGAACCTGCCCGTGAATTCGACCTACACAGTTGCGTGAGAAAGTCACAGTTTTAGGATTGACAGCTTGGTACGACCTGTTTACTGCTTCACTTTTTTGGGTTGTGGTTAAAAGTTTGGTAGCGTCAAGAGCAGCTGGACCTAAAACCATTTCAATGCATTTTTTAAGGACTTGTTGGTCACTGTCAACCATTTTAACCTTGACATTGTCTGGCATGAAATTCTTAGCTTGCCTATTTGTACCAGCACAGACATAACTGTACTTTGGCACAATGAGTACCGCAGTAACCACTGAAGCATAGAACAATGGTTGCGATTACATCAACCATGACCTTCTTTAGAACCTTGATGTCACCCTGGTGTTTATTGTGGGCAGCTTTAAGCTCAGCCATACACCTAGCTTTGACCGAGAGAGCGAACCGACTCCTGATATTAGACTTGGAATGACCCTTGAGCATGCCCTTTGAGAAAGGCGCTTTGTTGAAGCTCGCGCTTCAGCGAGTTGCCTAGGTGCCTCAGATCCTTAAGATGACCCACATTGTGACCGTGAGAGTTACGAACACCTTGGAATGCCCTACTGTCCCCATCACAAGTGAAATTTGCTATTTTGATGTCCCTTAGAGATCTGGTCACCTAACAACCTATTCCATTTGCCTTCATCACCTATTGGTTCCCTCTCTGAAACATTTGCAGAACAATGCCCCCTATGATTGGGGCACTGAACAGGTTTACCCTTATTCCTAAGCATTGATGCAGTCCTGCAAAGTTTATTTGCTACTTGTAACCCTACAATTTGCTTGTTTCTGGTATTGTTTTCACACATAGTGCTTATGGCAATAGTTCCGGCTTGAAAGGGTGTCGCGTCAGAGTTAAAAATTGGATTGTTGTAGCAAGTGTCCCCTTCAACATTTACCTTAGAGGGATCTTTTTGACCAATTTTGGCATTTTCAGCAAACTAAGTTTTCTCTAATCTGGTACATGCTTCTCTCATTTAGGGATTTAAGGGCAGTATTGACCTTATTTGCTTGTTTTTGCATAGCAAGTGGAGAGGGAGCAATGATATTGGTTGTGTTGAGATTCTGCGGGAACCTGTGTTCCCAATAGAAGTACTTGCAACACCTATTTGGAAGCCTACATTGATCTGAGCTGCCTTTCTGCCCCTGGTACTTGATGGAACCTCATTGTAAAGCTTATAATGCTTGCCTACATATCTGCATCTTGTACATTTTAACCTTTCCTCCAGCCTAAGCCCCACTTTATGGAAGCACTGCCGTCAATTACCAAGTCGCCCCTACATTTATCACTTCTTAACCTATGCTTTCTATTTTCAGAGGACATCATAGACTGAGTAGGACGGGGGACATAGACCTTGTTCGTAAGTAAGTCGGGATGGACTTTTGATGGAGCAGGAACCCGTAACAGGTCTACATAGCGAATCTTGTTCGCTCTCGGACGCAAGGGCTTAGCTGGGGTTTGAGAGCCGTCTACATCCCGAAAAAGTAAGAACCTTGTCATTGTAAGCTACCCGTGCTTCAAAGGATGACCTTTCTAACCTTACATAGGTTGTGTTGGAATTTGACCTTCTTTCATAATTATGTTTTTTCCCTTCACCGTACTAGTCCCACCTCATTTACAAACCAACATTGAGCAACTTTTTCTTTTGCTTGGTTATGAACCCCATTTTGACCAGATTGCCACCTTAAAAAAAGTCAAAGTACTTATTTTGTGCCCAAAATATGCAATTTTGTATTCCCTTAAACCTCTAAATGTGAGCAGGCAATGCAAATTGACCACCTGCTGCAGTTTTAAAGGCACTCATGACATTATATACTAGAATATATCATTGGTGGCCTGTAATTAAAGAGGCTGCGACAAACAAGGTGCTTAAAGATTTTACACTTTATTGGTTTGAAACAAGCAATTACTGGAAGCTGATTGATTTCTACACTTCAAAGTATCTTTGATCTCCCATTTTGACTAATTTGTTAATTGTCTTGGATGAAATTGGAATTTTTTTTCTATTAAATTTACATTTTTGGGGTGATTTTTTTTTAAAAATACACAAAAAATACATTATCAAAATGGCTTAGAGTAAAAATATCTAACAAAGTCATTCTCTCCTCACCCCACATAAGCCCCCCATACATGTTTGTTTGGTTTGTTTGGGTATTTTGTCACAAATATTGCAAATATCAGCTTTAATTGTTAGAGGGACATTTAAGCTCAAGACGCTTGAAATCACCGGCTTCCGACAAAATCACCTGTGTTTGAAAATATGAAATAAAATGGCCAAATGGACAGATATACAAGCCAAACTTAATATATTGGTGCAATATGCATGGGAAGATAATTATATGCAAGAAAAACTAATTTTAATGAGAACAAATTTCTCTTAAACTGACTTTGGGTTAAAATAAAATATCGTCTGCAAGTGCAAAATATGGATGAGAAAGCAGATTTTTGGTCATTTCTGAGCAAAAGAGTAGAAAATAAGTGCATTAAATGCATCAATTCAGATTGTTTGATCTGGAATGTTTGTATTTCAAATAGTTCCTTACCCTATTATGGCCGAATGAGGGCTAAATTGCCTTCGGACATAAAATCAGAGACATACTTGGTTCACATGTAGCGTTAATGTGCTACATGAAGTCAGAATTGAACGCCAGGGACTCTGTGAGCCACTTATGCAACAATAGCTTGTGTGTTAAGCCTCAACATTTAAACATAGAGCCCCATTCCACCAACATGGAACGGCGGACATGTTTACAGTTCGGACAGTGCAGCGGGCATGGAACTGAGCCAGCCTGCATATTTGGTAAAAACATGAATACAACAAGCTTTATCACTTCCTTTTATTCATAGAAATACACTTAAAATACATAAATGCATGTTTTTTTTCATTTTATATCTATTTCTATTGGTATTTTTGCCTTTTTCAGGTAGAGGAACGCCTGATGCTGACGCGAGGGCCACTTGTTAGAGGTCTCTTATGCCAAAACAGGTAATAATAACAATTTATTATCAGGTACACAATCAACTAAGCATATTTATGATGCTTAAGGTGTGGAAGACTGTCATAATCAGGTTTGGGGTCACTCATGCCCTTGCCGTAGTGTAATTCCTCATGCAGTTTGTATCGATAATTCCGCGTCCTGGCACGTAAAGCTCGTGCTTTGTTGGTAGCGGATGTTTGCTTTCGGTTAAGGTCGTTGCGGTCCTCATATGCTATCTGCTTAATAATCTTTGACCCCTGGGTAAGGTTAGCATTTAGTTCAGTGGTTTTTGCAATTACAAAAGTCAGCATAGCCATTGTTTAATTTGTGAACCTGCCCGTGAATTCGACCTACACAGTTGCGTGAGAAAGTCACAGTTTTAGGATTGACAGCTTGGTACGACCTGTTTACTGCTTCACTTTTTTGGGTGTGGTTAAAAGTTTGGTAGCGTCAAGAGCAGCTGGACCTAAAACCATTTCAATGCATTTTTTAAGGACTTGTTGGTCACTGTCAACCATTTTTAACCTTGACATTGTCTGGCATGAAATTCTTAGCTTGCCTATTTGTACCAGCACAGACATAACTGTACTTTGCACAATGAGTACCGCAGTAACCACTGAAGCATAGAACAATGGTTGCGATTACATCAACCATGACCTTCTTTAGAACCTTGATGTCACCCTGGTGTTTATTGTGGGCAGCTTTAAGCTCAGCCATACACCTAGCTTTGACCGAGAGAGCGAACCAGACTCCTGATATTAGACTTGAATGGACCCTTGAGCATGCCCTTTGAGAAAGGCGCTTTGTTGAGCTCGCGCTTCAGCGAGTTGCCTAGGTGCCTCAGATCCTTAAGATGACCCACATTGTGACCGTGAGAGTTACGAACACCTTGGAATGCCCTACTGTCCCCATCACAAGTGAAATTTGCTATTTTGATGTCCTTAGAGATCTGGTCACCTAACAACCTATTCCATTTGCCTTCATCACCTATTGGTTCCCTCTCTGAAACATTTGCAGAACAATGCCCCCTATGATTGGGGCACTGAACAGGTTTACCCTTATTCCTAAGCATTGATGCAGTCCTGCATAGTTTATTTGCTACTTGTACCCCTACAATTTGCTTGTTTCTGGTATTGTTTTCACACATAGTGCTTATGGCAATAGTTCCGGCTTGAAAGGGTGTCGCGTCAGAGTTAAAAATTGGATTGTTGTAGCAAGTGTCCCCTTCAACATTTACCTTAGACGGATCTTTTTGACCAATTTTGGCATTTTCAGCAAACTAAGTTTTCTCTAATCTGGTACATGCTTCTCTCATTTAGGGATTTAAGGGCAGTATTGACCTTATTTGCTTGTTTTTGCATAGCAAGTGGAGAGGGAGCAATGATATTGGTTGTGTTGAGAATTCTGCGGGAACCTGTGTTCCCAATAGAAGTACTTGCAACACCTATTTGGAAGCCTACATTGATCTGAGCTGCCTTTCTGCCCCTGGTACTTGATGGAACCTCATTGTAAAGCTTATAATGCTTGCCTACATATCTGCATCTTGTACATTTTAACCTTTCCTCCCAGCCTAAGCCCCACTTTATGGAAGCACTGCCGTCAATTACCAAGTCGCCCCTACATTTATCACTTCTTAACCTATGCTTTCTATTTTCAGAGGACATCATAGACTGGAGTAGGACGGGGACATAGACCTTGTTCGTAAGTAAGTCGGGATGGACTTTTGATGGAGCAGGAACCCGTAACAGGTCTACATAGCGAATCTTGTTCGCTCTCGGACGCAAGGGCTTAGCTGGGGTTTGAGAGCCGTCTACATCCCGAAAAGTAAGAACCTTGTCATTGTAAGCTACCCGTGCTTCAAAGGATGACCTTTCTAACCTTACATAGGTTGTGTTGGAATTTGACCTTCTTTCATAATTATGTTTTTTTCCCCTTCACCGGACTAGTCCCACCTCATTTAAAACCAACATTGAGCAACTTTTTCTTTTGCTTGGTTATGAACCCCATTTTGACCAGATTGCCACCTAAAAAAAGTCAAAGTACTTATTTTGTGCCCAAAATATGCAATTTTGTATTCCCTTAAACCTCTAAATGTGAGCAGGCAATGCAAATTGACCACCTGCTGCAGTTTAAAGGCACTCATGACATTATATACTAGAATATATCATTGGTGGCCTGTAATTAAAGAGGCTGCGACAAACAAGGTGCTTTAAAGATTTTACACTTTATTGGTTTGAAACAAGCAATTACTGGAAGCTGATTGATTTCTACACTCAAAGTATCTTTGATCTCCCATTTTGACTAATTTGTTAATTGTCTTGGATGAAATTGGAATTTTTTTTCTATTAATTTACATTTTTGGGGTGATTTTTTTTTAAAAATACACAAAAAATACATTATCAAAATGGCTTAGAGTAAAAATATCTAACAAAGTCATTCTCTCCTCACCCCACATAAGCCCCCCATACATGTTTGTTTGGTTTGTTTGGGTATTTTGTCACAAATATTGCAAATATCAGCTTTAATTGTTAGAGGGACATTTAAGCTTCAAGACGCTTGAAATCACCGGCTTCCGACCAAAATCACCTGTGTTTGAAAATATGAAATAAAATGGCCAAATGGACAGATATACAAGCCAAACTTAATATATTGGTGCAATATGCATGGGAAGATAATTATATGCAAGAAAAACTAATTTTTAATGAGAACAAATTTCTCTTAAACTGACTTTGGGTTAAAATAAAATATCGTCTGCAAGTGCAAAATATGGATGAGAAAGCAGATTTTTGGTCATTTCTGAGCAAAAGAGTAGAAATAAGTGCATTAAATGCATCAATTCAGATTGTTTGATCTGGAATGTTTGTATTTCAAATAGTTCCTTACCCTATTATGGCCGAATGAGGGCTAAATTGCCTTCGGACATAAAATCAGAGACATACTTGGTTCACCATGTAGCGTTAATGTGCTACATGAAGTCAGAATTGAACGCCAGGGACTCTGTGAGCCACTTATGCAACAATAGCTTGTGTGTTAAGCCTCAACATTTAAACATAGAGCCCCATTCCACCAACATGGAACGGCGGACATGTTTACAGTTCGGACAGTGCAGCGGGCATGGAACTGAGCCAGCCTGCATATTTGGTAAAAACATGAATACAACAAGCTTTATCACTTCCTTTTATTCATAGAAATACACTTAAAATACATAAATGCATGTTTTTTTTCATTTTATATCTATTTCTATTGGGTATTTTTGCCTTTTTCAGGTAGAGGAACGCCTGATGCTGACGCGAGGGCCACTTGTTAGAGGTCTCTTATGCCAAAACAGGTAATAATAACAATTTATTATCAGGTACACAATCAACTAAGAGCATATTTATGATGCTTAAGGTGTGGAAGACTGTCATAATCAGGTTTGGGGTCACTCATGCCCTTGCCGTAGTGTAATTCCTCATGCAGTTTGTATCGATAATTCCGCGTCCTGGCACGTAAAGCTCGTGCTTTGTTGGTAGCGGATGTTTGCTTTCGGTTAAGGTCGTTGCGGTCCTCATATGCTATCTGCTTAATAATCTTTGACCCTGGGTAAGGTTAGCATTTAGTTCAGTGGTTTTTGCAATTACAAAGTCAGCATAGCCATTGTTTAATTTGTGAACCTGCCCGTGAATTCGACCTACACAGTTGCGTGAGAAAGTCACAGTTTTAGGATTGACAGCTTGGTACGACCTGTTTACTGCTTCACTTTTTTGGGTTGTGGTTAAAAGTTTGGTAGCGTCAAGAGCAGCTGGACCTAAAACCATTTCAATGCATTTTTTAAGGACTTGTTGGTCACTGTCAACCATTTTAACCTTGACATTGTCTGGCATGAAATTCTTAGCTTGCCTATTTGTACCAGCACAGGACATAACTGTACTTTGCACAATGAGTACCGCAGTAACCACTGAAGCATAGAACAATGGTTGCGATTACATCAACCATGACCTTCTTTAGAACCTTGATGTCACCCTGGTGTTTATTGTGGGCAGCTTTAAGCTCAGCCATACACCTAGCTTTGACCGAGAGAGCGAACCGACTCCTGATATTAGACTTGGAATGACCCTTGAGCATGCCCTTTGAGAAAGGCGCTTTGTTGAGCTCGCGCTTCAGCGAGTTGCCTAGGTGCCTCAGATCCTTAAGATGACCCACATTGTGACCGTGAGAGTTACGAACACCTTGGAATGCCCTACTGTCCCCATCACAAGTGAAATTTGCTATTTTGATGTCCTTAGAGATCTGGTCACCTAACAACCTATTCCATTTGCCTTCATCACCTATTGGTTCCCCTCTCTGAAACATTTGCAGAACAATGCCCCCTATGATTGGGGCACTGAACAGGTTTACCCTTATTCCTAAGCATTGATGCAGTCCTGCATAGTTTATTTGCTACTTGTACCCCTACAATTTGCTTGTTTCTGGTATTGTTTTCACACATAGTGCTTATGGCAATAGTTCCGGCTTGAAAGGGTGTCGCGTCAGAGTTAAAAATTGGATTGTTGTAGCAAGTGTCCCCTTCAACATTTACCTAGAGGGGATCTTTTTGACCAATTTTGGCATTTTCAGCAAACTAAGTTTTCTCTAATCTGGTACATGCTTCTCTCATTTAGGGATTTAAGGGCAGTATTGACCTTATTTGCTTGTTTTTGCATATGCAAGTGGAGAGGGAGCAATGATATTGGTTGTGTTGAGAATTCTGCGGGAACCTGTGTTCCCAATAGAAGTACTTGCAACACCTATTTGGAAGCCTACATTGATCTGAGCTGCCTTTCTGCCCCTGGTACTTGATGGAACCTCATTGTAAAGCTTATAATGCTTGCCTACATATCTGCATCTTGTACATTTTAACCTTTCCTCCCAGCCTAAGCCCCACTTTTATGGAAGCACTGCCGTCAATTACCAAGTCGCCCCTACATTTATCACTTCTTAACCTATGCTTTCTATTTTCAGAGGACATCATAGACTGGAGTAGGACGGGGACATAGACCTTGTTCGTAAGTAAGTCGGGATGGACTTTTGATGGAGCAGGAACCCGTAACAGGTCTACATAGCGAATCTTGTTCGCTCTCGGACGCAAGGGCTTAGCTGGGGTTTGAGAGCCGTCTACATCCCGAAAAGTAAGAACCTTGTCATTGTAAGCTACCCGTGCTTCAAAGGATGACCTTTCTAACCTTACATAGGTTGTGTTGGAATTTGACCTTCTTTCATAATTATGTTTTTTCCCCTTCACCGGACTAGTCCCACCTCATTTAAAACCAACATTGAGCAACTTTTTCTTTTGCTTGGTTATGAACCCCATTTTGACCAGATTGCCACCTTAAAAAAGTCAAAGTACTTATTTTGTGCCCAAAATATGCAATTTTGTATTCCCTTAAACTCTAAATGTGAGCAGGCAATGCAAATTGACCACCTGCTGCAGTTTAAAGGCACTCATGACATTATATACTAGAATATATCATTGGTGGCCTGTAATTAAAGAGGCTGCGACAAACAAGGTGCTTTAAAGATTTTACACTTTATTGGTTTGAAACAAGCAATTACTGGAAGCTGATTGATTTCTACACTTCAAAGTATCTTTGATCTCCCATTTTGACTAATTTGTTAATTGTCTTGGATGAAATTGGAATTTTTTTTCTATTAAATTTACATTTTTGGGGTGATTTTTTTTAAAAATACACAAAAAATACATTATCAAAATGGCTTAGAGTAAAAATATCTAACAAAGTCATTCTCTCCTCACCCCACATAAGCCCCCCATACATGTTTGTTTGGTTTGTTTGGGTATTTTGTCACAAATATTGCAAATATCAGCTTTAATTGTTAGAGGGACATTTAAGCTTCAAGACGCTTGAAATCACCGGCTTCCGACCAAAATCACCTGTGTTTGAAAATATGAAATAAAATGGCCAAATGGACAGATATACAAGCCAAACTTAATATATTGGTGCAATATGCATGGGAAGATAATTATATGCAAGAAAAACTAATTTTAATGAGAACAAATTTCTCTTATAGGTTACAGTATACTAAATATTTCAGGTGTGCAATGCTATACTCTCTAAATAAATCAACACCATTATTTGAAGACACAATTTTCTGTATAGTCACTTGCCATGACTTTATTTTTGAATAATTCTTTGTACGTGTGGTAGGAAAAAACATTGTTGTGTACTAAAAATTCACTGTTTCGCTTGAAGGTTGGAGACTACATGACGAGACTTTGACAGTTGGCAGTATACCTTCAACTGAGAGTAGCCGGTAAAAAGATGGCAGTAAAAACAGTGAACTTTGATTCGCGTCGAGTTCTTTCTTACATATCACATGACCTATCTTTTTTATTGTCTAAATCAATTCGGCTCGGAATGCTCTTTAAGAAAAGGTATGGTTATGAGGGTCTCTACGCGCAAAATGTTGAGTTTATTTTTTGTTGAATTTATTGCTTTTACATTGAATTTGTTAAGGAAATCTTTTAGTATATTGTGACCTAAACTGACTTTGGGTTAAAATAAAATATCGTCTGCAAGTGCAAAATATGGATGAGAAAGCAGATTTTTGGTCATTTCTGAGCAAAAGAGTAGAAAATAAGTGCATTAAATGCATCAATTCAGATTGTTTGATCTGGAATGTTGTATTTCAAATAGTTCCTTACCCTATTATGGCCGAATGAGGGCTAAATTGCCTTCGGACATAAAATCAGAGACATACTTGGTTCACCATGTAGCGTTAATGTGCTACATGAAGTCAGAATTGAACGCCAGGGACTCTGTGAGCCACTTATGCAACAATAGCTTGTGTGTTAAGCCTCAACATTTAAACATAGAGCCCCATTCCACCAACATGGAACGGCGGACATGTTTACAGTTCGGACAGTGCAGCGGGCATGGAACTGAGCCAGCCTGCATATTTGGTAAAAACATGAATACAACAAGCTTTATCACTTCCTTTTATTCATAGAAATACACTTAAAATACATAAATGCATGTTTTTTTTCATTTTATATCTATTTCTATTGGGTATTTTTGCCTTTTTCAGGTAGAGGAACGCCTGATGCTGACGCGAGGGCCACTTGTTAGAGGTCTCTTATGCCAAAACAGGTAATAATAACAATTTATTATCAGGTACACAATCAACTAAGCATATTTATGATGCTTAAGGTGTGGAAGACTGTCATAATCAGGTTTGGGTCACTCATGCCCTTGCCGTAGTGTAATTCCTCATGCAGTTTGTATCGATAATTCCGCGTCCTGGCACGTAAAGCTCGTGCTTTGTTGGTAGCGGATGTTTGCTTTCGGTTAAGGTCGTTGCGGGTCCTCATATGCTATCTGCTTAATAATCTTTGACCCCTGGGTAAGGTTAGCATTTAGTTCAGTGGTTTTTGCAATTACAAAGTCAGCATAGCCATTGTTTAATTTGTGAACCTGCCCGTGAATTCGACCTACACAGTTGCGTGAGAAAGTCACAGTTTTAGGATTGACAGCTTGGTACGACCTGTTTACTGCTTCACTTTTTTGGGTTGTGTTTAAAAGTTTGGTAGCGTCAAGAGCAGCTGGACCTAAAACCATTTCAATGCATTTTTTAAGGACTTGTTGGTCACTGTCAACCATTTTAACCTTGACATTGTCTGGCATGAAATTCCTTAGCTTGCCTATTTGTACCAGCACAGACATAACTGTACTTTGCACAATGAGGTACCGCAGTAACCACTGAAGCATAGAACAATGGTTGCGATTACATCAACCATGACCTTCTTTAGAACCTTGATGTCACCCTGGTGTTTATTGTGGGCAGCTTTAAGCTCAGCCATACACCTAGCTTTGACCGAGAGAGCGAACCGACTCCTGATATTAGACTTGGAATGACCCTTGAGCATGCCCTTTGAGAAAGGCGCTTTGTTGAGCTCGCGCTTCAGCGAGTTGCCTAGGTGCCTCAGATCCTTAAGATGACCCACATTGTGACCGTGAGAGTTACGAACACCTTGGAATGCCCTACTGTCCCCATCACATGTGAAATTTGCTATTTTGATGTCCTTAGAGATCTGGTCACCTAACAACCTATTCCATTTGCCTTCATCACCTATTGGTTCCCTCTCTGAAACATTTGCAGAACAATGCCCCCTATGATTGGGGCACTGAACAGGTTTACCCTTATTCCTAAGCATTGATGCAGTCCTGCATAGTTTATTTGCTACTTGTACCCCTACAATTTGCTTGTTTCTGGTATTGTTTTCACACATAGTGCTTATGGCAATAGTTCCGGCTTGAAAGGGTGTCGCGTCAGAGTAAAAATTGGATTGTTGTAGCAAGTGTCCCCTTCAACATTTACCTTAGAGGGATCTTTTTGACCAATTTTGGCATTTTCAGCAAACTAAGTTTTCTCTAATCTGGTACATGCTTCTCTCATATAGGGATTTAAGGGCAGTATTGACCTTATTTGCTTGTTTTTGCATAGCAAGTGGAGAGGGAGCAATGATATTGGTTGTGTTGAGAATTCTGCGGGAACCTGTGTTCCCAATAGAAGTACTTGCAACACCTATTTGGAAGCCTACATTGATCTGAGCTGCCTTTCTGCCCCTGGTACTTGATGGAACCTCATTGTAAAGCTTATAATGCTTGCCTACATATCTGCATCTTGTACATTTTAACCTTTCCTCCCAGCCTAAGCCCCACTTTATGGAAGCACTGCCGTCAATTACCAAGTCGCCCCTACATTTATCACTTCTTAACCTATGCTTTCTATTTTCAGAGGACATCATAGACTGGAGTAGGACGGGGACATAGACCTTGTTCGTAAGTAAGTCGGGATGGACTTTTGATGGAGCAGGAACCCGTAACAGGTCTACATAGCGAATCTTGTTCGCTCTCGGACGCAAGGGCTTAGCTGGGGTTTGAGAGCCGTCTACATCCCGAAAAGTAAGAACCTTTGTCATTGTAAGCTACCCGTGCTTCAAAGGATGACCTTTCTAACCTTACATAGGTTGTGTTGGAATTTGACCTTCTTTCATAATTATGTTTTTTCCCCTTCACCGGACTAGTCCCACCTCATTTAAAACCAACATTGAGCAACTTTTTCTTTTGCTTGGTTATGAACCCCATTTTGACCAGATTGCCACCTTAAAAAAGTCAAAGTACTTATTTTGTGCCCAAAATATGCAATTTTGTATTCCCTTAAACCTCTAAATGTGAGCAGGCAATGCAAATTGACCACCTGCTGCAGTTTAAAGGCACTCATGACATTATATACTAGAATATATCATTGGTGGCCTGTAATTAAAGAGGCTGCGACAAACAAGGTGCTTTAAAGATTTTACACTTTATTGGTTTGAAACAAGCAATTACTGGAAGCTGATTGATTTCTACACTTCAAAGTATCTTTGATCTCCCATTTTGACTAATTTGTTAATTGTCTTGGATGAAATTGGAATTTTTTTTCTATTAAATTTACATTTTTGGGGTGATTTTTTTTTAAAAATACACAAAAAATACATTATCAAAATGGCTTAGAGTAAAAATATCTAACAAAGTCATTCTCTCCTCACCCCACATAAGCCCCCCATACATGTTTGTTTGGTTTGTTTGGGTATTTTGTCACAAATATTGCAAATATCAGCTTTAATTGTTAGAGGGACATTTAAGCTTCAAGACGCTTGAAATCACCGGCTTCCGACCAAAATCACCTGTGTTTGAAAATATGAAATAAAATGGCCAAATGGACAGATATACAAGCCAAACTTAATATATTGGTGCAATATGCATGGGAAGATAATTATATGCAAGAAAAACTAATTTTAATGAGAACAAATTTCTCTTATAGGTTACAGTATACTAAATATTTCAGGTGTGCAATGCTATACTCTCTAAATAAATCAACACCATTTATTTGAAGACACAATTTTCTGTATAGTCACTTGCCATGACTTTATTTTTGAATAATTCTTTGTACGTGTGGTAGGAAAAACATTGTTGTGTACTAAAAATTCACTGTTTCGCTTGAAGGTTGGAGACTACATGACGAGACTTTGACAGTTGGCAGTATACCTTCAACTGGAGAGTAGCCGGTAAAAAGATGGCAGTAAAACAGTGAACTTTGATTCGCGTCGAGTTCTTTCTTACATATCACATGACCTATCTTTTTATTGTCTAAATCAATTCGGCTCGGAATGCTCTTTAAGAAAAGGTATGGTTATGAGGGTCTCTACGCGCAAAATGTTGAGTTTATTTTTTGTTGAATTTATTGCTTTTACATTGAATTTGTTAAGGAAATCTTTTAGTATATTGTGACCTAAACTGACTTTGGGTTAAAATAAAATATCGTCTGCAAGTGCAAAATATGGATGAGAAAGCAGATTTTGGTCATTTCTGAGCAAAAGAGTAGAAAATAAGTGCATTAAATGCATCAATTCAGATTGTTTGATCTGGAATGTTTGTATTTCCAAATAGTTCCTTACCCTATTATGGCCGAATGAGGGCTAAATTGCCTTCGGACATAAAATCAGAGACATACTTGGTTCACCATGTAGCGTTAATGTGCTACATGAAGTCAGAATTGAACGCCAGGGACTCTGTGAGCCGACTTATGCAACAATAGCTTGTGTGTTAAGCCTCAACATTTAAACATAGAGCCCCATTCCACCAACATGGAACGGCGGACATGTTTACAGTTCGGACAGTGCAGCGGGCATGGAACTGAGCCAGCCTGCATATTTGGTAAAAACATGAATACAACAAGCTTTATCACTTCCTTTTATTCATAGAAATACACTTAAAATACATAAATGCATGTTTTTTTTCATTTTATATCTATTTCTATTGGTATTTTTGCCTTTTTCAGGTAGAGGAACGCCTGATGCTGACGCGAGGGCCACTTGTTAGAGGTCTCTTATGCCAAAACAGGTAATAATAACAATTTATTATCAGGTACACAATCAACTAAGCATATTTATGATGCTTAAGGTGTGGAAGACTGTCATAATCAGGTTTGGGGTCACTCATGCCCTTGCCGTAGTGTAATTCCTCATGCAGTTTGTATCGATAATTCCGCGTCCTGGCACGTAAAGCTCGTGCTTTGTTGGTAGCGGATGTTTGCTTTCGGTTAAGGTCGTTGCGGTCCTCATATGCTATCTGCTTAATAATCTTTGACCCCTGGGTAAGGTTAGCATTTAGTTCAGTGGTTTTTGCAATTACAAAGTCAGCATAGCCATTGTTTAATTTGTGAACCTGCCCGTGAATTCGACCTACACAGTTGCGTGAGAAAGTCACAGTTTTAGGATTGACAGCTTGGTACGACCTGTTTACTGCTTCACTTTTTTGGGTTGTGGTTAAAAGTTTGGTAGCGTCAAGAGCAGCTGGACCTAAAACCATTTCAATGCATTTTTTAAGGACTTGTTGGTCACTGTCAACCATTTTAACCTTGACATTGTCTGGCATGAAATTCTTAGCTTGCCTATTTGTACCAGCACAGACATAACTGTACTTTGCACAATGAGTACCGCAGTAACCACTGAAGCATAGAACAATGGTTGCGATTACATCAACCATGACCTTCTTTAGAACCTTGATGTCACCCTGGTGTTTATTGTGGGCAGCTTTAAGCTCAGCCATACACCTAGCTTTGACCGAGAGAGCGAACCGACTCCTGATATTAGACTTGGAATGACCCCTTGAGCATGCCCTTTGAGAAAGGCGCTTTGTTGAGCTCGCGCTTCAGCGAGTTGCCTAGGTGCCTCAGATCCTTAAGATGACCCACATTGTGACCGTGAGAGTTACGAACACCTTGGAATGCCCTACTGTCCCCATCACAAGTGAAATTTGCTATTTTGATGTCCTTGAGAGATCTGGTCACCTAACAACCTATTCCATTTGCCTTCATCACCTATTGGTTCCCTCTCTGAAACATTTGCAGAACAATGCCCCCTATGATTGGGGCACTGAACAGGTTTACCCTTATTCCTAAGCATTGATGCAGTCCTGCATAGTTTATTTGCTACTTGTACCCCTACAATTGCTTGTTTCTGGTATTGTTTTCACACATAGTGCTTATGGCAATAGTTCCGGCTTGAAAGGGTGTCGCGTCAGAGTTAAAAATTGGATTGTTGTAGCAAGTGTCCCCTTCAACATTTACCTTAGAGGGATCTTTTTGACCAATTTTGGCATTTTCAGCAAACTAAGTTTTCTCTAATCTGGTACATGCTTCTCTCATTTAGGGATTTAAGGGCAGTATTGACCTTATTTGCTTGTTTTTGCATAGCAAGTGGAGAGGGAGCAATGATATTGGTTGTGTTGAGAATTCTGCGGGAACCTGTGTTCCCAATAGAAGTACTTGCAACACCTATTTGGAAGCCTACATTGATCTGAGCTGCCTTTCTGCCCCTGGTACTTGATGGAACCTCATTGTAAAGCTTATAATGCTTGCCTACATATCTGCATCTTGTACATTTTAACCTTTCCTCCCAGCCTAAGCCCCACTTTATGGAAGCACTGCCGTCAATTACCAAGTCGCCCCTACATTTATCACTTCTTAACCTATGCTTTCTATTTTCAGAGGACATCATAGACTGGAGTAGGACGGGGACATAGACCTTGTTCGTAAGTAAGTCGGGATGGACTTTTGATGGAGCAGGAACCCGTAACAGGTCTACATAGCGAATCTTGTTCGCTCTCGGACGCAAGGGCTTAGCTGGGGTTTGAGAGCCGTCTACATCCCGAAAAGTAAGAACCTTGTCATTGTAAGCTACCCGTGCTTCAAAGGATGACCTTTCTAACCTTACATAGGTTGTGTTGGAATTTGACCTTCTTTCATAATTATGTTTTTTCCCCTTCACCGGACTAGTCCCACCTCATTTAAAAACCAACATTGAGCCAACTTTTTCTTTTGCTTGGTTATGAACCCCATTTTGACCAGATTGCCACCTTAAAAAAGTCAAAGTACTTATTTTGTGCCCAAAATATGCAATTTTGTATTCCCTTAAACCTCTAAATGTGAGCAGGCAATGCAAATTGACCACCTGCTGCAGTTTAAAGGGCACTCATGACATTATATACTAGAATATATCATTGGTGGCCTGTAATTAAAGAGGCTGCGACAAACAAGGTGCTTTAAAGATTTTACACTTTATTGGTTTGAAACAAGCAATTACTGGAAGCTGATTGATTTCTACACTTCAAAGTATCTTTGATCTCCCATTTTGACTAATTTGTTAATTGTCTTGGATGAAATTGGAATTTTTTTCTATTAAATTTACATTTTTGGGGTGATTTTTTTTAAAAAATACACAAAAAAATACATTATCAAAATGGCTTAGAGTAAAAATATCTAACAAAGTCATTCTCTCCTCACCCCACATAAGCCCCCCATACATGTTTGTTTGTTTGTTTGGGTATTTTGTCACAAATATTGCAAATATCAGCTTTAATTGGTTAGAGGGGACATTTAAGCTTCAAGACGCTTGAAATCACCGGCTTCCGACCAAAATCACCTGTGTTTGAAAATATGAAATAAAATGGCCAAATGGACAGATATACAAGCCAAACTTAATATATTGGTGCAATATGCATGGGAAGATAATTATATGCAAGAAAAACTAATTTTAATGAGAACAAATTTCTCTTATAGGTTACAGTATACTAAATATTTCAGGTGTGCAATGCTATACTCTCTAAATAAATCAACACCATTTATTTGAAGACACAATTTTCTGTATAGTCACTTGCCATGACTTTATTTTTGAATAATTCTTTGTACGTGTGGTAGGAAAAACATTGTTGTGTACTAAAAATTCACTGTTTCGCTTGAAGGTTGGAGACTACATGACGAGACTTTGACAGTTGGCAGTATACCTTCAACTGGAGAGTAGCCGGTAAAAAGATGGCAGTAAAACAGTGAACTTTGATTCGCGTCGAGTTCTTTCTTACATATCACATGACCTATCTTTTTTATTGTCTAAATCAATTCGGCTCGGAATGCTCTTTAAGAAAAGGTATGGTTATGAGGGTCTCTACGCGCAAAATGTTGAGTTTATTTTTTGTTGAATTTATTGCTTTTACATTGAATTTGTTAAGAAATCTTTTAGTATATTGTGACCTAAACTGACTTTGGGTTAAAATAAAATATCGTCTGCAAGTGCAAAATATGGATGAGAAAGCAGATTTTTGGTCATTTCTGAGCAAAAGAGTAGAAAATAAGTGCATTAAATGCATCAATTCAGATTGTTTGATCTGGAATGTTTGTATTTCAAATAGTTCCTTACCCTATTATGGCCGAATGAGGGCTAAATTGCCTTCGGACATAAAATCAGAGACATACTTGGTTCACCATGTAGCGTTAATGTGCTACATGAAGTCAGAATTGAACGCCAGGGACTCTGTGAGCCACTTATGCAACAATAGCTTGTGTGTTAAGCCTCAACATTTAAACATAGAGCCCCATTCCACCAACATGGAACGGCGGACATGTTTACAGTTCGGACAGTGCAGCGGGCATGGAACTGAGCCAGCCTGCATATTTGGTAAAAACATGAATACAACAAGCTTTATCACTTCCTTTTATTCATAGAAATACACTTAAAATACATAAATGCATGTTTTTTTTCATTTTATATCTATTTCTATTGGGTATTTTTGCCTTTTTCAGGTAGAGGAACGCCTGATGCTGACGCGAGGGCCACTTGTTAGAGGTCTCTTATGCCAAAAACAGGTAATAATAACAATTTATTATCAGGTACACAATCAACTAAGCATATTTATGATGCTTAAGGTGTGGAAGACTGTCATAATCAGGTTTGGGTCACTCATGCCCTTGCCGTAGTGTAATTCCTCATGCAGTTTGTATCGATAATTCCGCGTCCTGGCACGTAAAGCTCGTGCTTTGTTGGTAGCGGATGTTTGCTTTCGGTTAAGGTCGTTGCGGTCTCTCATATGCTATCTGCTTAATAATCTTTGACCCCTGGGTAAGGTTAGCATTTAGTTCAGTGGTTTTTGCAATTACAAAGTCAGCATAGCCATTGTTTAATTTGTGAACCTGCCCGTGAATTCGACCTACACAGTTGCGTGAGAAAGTCACAGTTTTAAGGATTGACAGCTTGGTACGACCTGTTTACTGCTTCACTTTTTTGGGTTGTGGTTAAAAGTTTGGTAGCGTCAAGAGCAGCTGGACCTAAAACCATTTCAATGCATTTTTTAAGGACTTGTTGGTCACTGTCAACCATTTTAACCTTGACATTGTCTGGCATGAATTCTTAGCTTGCCTATTTGTACCAGCACAGACATAACTGTACTTTGCACAATGAGTACCGCAGTAAACCACTGAAGCATAGAACAATGGTTGCGATTACATCAACATGACCTTCTTTAGAACCTTGATGTCACCCTGGTGTTTATTGTGGGCAGCTTTAAGCTCAGCCATACACCTAGCTTTGACCGAGAGAGCGAACCGACTCCTGATATTAGACTTGGAATGACCCTTGAGCATGCCCTTTGAGAAAGGCGCTTTGTTGAGCTCGCGCTTCAGCGAGTTGCCTAGGTGCCTCAGATCCTTAAGATGACCCACATTGTGACCGTGAGAGTTACGAACACCTTGGAATGCCCTACTGTCCCCATCACAAGTGAAATTTGCTATTTTGATGTCCTTAGAGATCTGGTCACCTAACAACCTATTCCATTTGCCTTCATCACCTATTGGTTCCCTCTCTGAAACATTTGCAGAACAATGCCCCTATGATTGGGGCACTGAACAGGTTTACCCTTATTCCTAAGCATTGATGCAGTCCTGCATAGTTTATTTGCTACTTGTACCCCTACAATTTGCTTGTTTCTGGTATTGTTTTCACACATAGTGCTTATGGCAATAGTTCCGGCTTGAAAGGGTGTCGCGTCAGAGTTAAAAATTGGATTGTTGTAGCAAGTGTCCCCTTCAACATTTACCTTAGAGGGATCTTTTTGACCAATTTTGGCATTTTCAGCAAACTAAGTTTTCTCTAATCTGGTACATGCTTCTCTCATTTAGGGATTTAAGGGCAGTATTGACCTTATTTGCTTGTTTTTGCATAGCAAGTGGAGAGGGAGCAATGATATTGGTTGTGTTGAGAATTCTGCGGGAACCTGTGTTCCCAATAGAAGTACTTGCAACACCTATTTGGAAGCCTACATTTTTTGAAATCTGAGGCTGCCTTTCTGCCCCTGGTACTTGATGGAACCTCATTGTAAAGCTTATAATGCTTGCCTACATATCTGCATCTTGTACATTTTAACCTTTCCTCCCAGCCTAAGCCCCACTTTATGGAAGCACTGCCGTCAATTACCAAGTCGCCCCTACATTTATCACTTCTTAACCTATGCTTTCTATTTTCAGAGGACATCATAGACTGGAGTAGGACGGGGACATAGACCTTGTTCGTAAGTAAGTCGGGATGGACTTTTGATGGAGCAGGAACCCGTAACAGGTCTACATAGCGAATCTTGTTCGCTCCTCGGACGCAAGGGCTTAGCTGGGGGTTTGAGAGCCGTCTACATCCCGAAAAGTAAGAACCTTGTCATTGTAAGCTACCCGTGCTTCAAAGGATGACCTTTCTAACCTTACATAGGTTGTGTTGGAATTTGACCTTCTTTCATAATTATGTTTTTTCCCCTTCACCGGACTAGTCCCACCTCATTTAAAACCAACATTGAGCAACTTTTTCTTTTGCTTGGTTATGAACCCCATTTTGACCAGATTGCCACCTTAAAAAAAGTCAAAGTACTTATTTTGTGCCCAAAATATGCAATTTTGTATTCCCTTAAACCTCTAAATGTGAGCAGGCAATGCAAATTGACCACCTGCTGCAGTTTAAAGGCACTCATGACATTATATACTAGAATATATCATTGGTGGCCTGTAATTAAAGAGGCTGCGACAAACAAGGTGCTTTAAAGATTTTACACTTTATTGGTTTGAAACAAGCAATTACTGGAAGCTGATTGATTTCTACACTTCAAAGTATCTTTGATCTCCCATTTTGACTAATTTGTTAATTGTCTTGGATGAAATTGGAATTTTTTTTCTATTAAATTTACATTTTTGGGGTGATTTTTTTTAAAAATACACAAAAAATACATTATCAAAATGGCTTAGAGTAAAAAATATCTAACAAAGTCATTCTCTCCTCACCCCACATAAGCCCCCCATACATGTTGTTTGGTTTGTTTGGGTATTTTGTCACAAATATTGCAAATATCAGCTTTAATTGTTAGAGGGACATTTAAGCTTCAAGACGCTTGAAATCACCGGCTTCCGACCAAAATCACCTGTGTTTGAAAATATGAAATAAAATGGCCAAATGGACAGATATACAAGCCAAACTTAATATATTGGTGCAATATGCATGGGAAGATAATTATATGCAAGAAAAACTAATTTTAATGAGAACAAATTTCTCTTATAGGTTACAGTATACTAAATATTTCAGGTGTGCAATGCTATACTCTCTAAATAAATCAACACCATTTATTTGAAGACACAATTTTCTGTATAGTCACTTGCCATGACTTTATTTTTGAATAATTCTTGTACGTGTGGTAGGAAAAACATTGTTGTGTACTAAAAATTCACTGTTTCGCTTGAAGGTTGGAGACTACATGACGAGACTTTGACAGTTGGCAGTATACCTTCAACTGGAGAGTAGCCGGTAAAAAGATGGCAGTAAAACAGTGAACTTTGATTCGCGTCGAGTTCTTTCTTACATATCACATGACCTATCTTTTTTATTGTCTAAATCAATTCGGCTCGGAATGCTCTTTAAGAAAAGGTATGGTTATGAGGGTCTCTACGCGCAAAATGTTGAGTTTATTTTTTGTTGAATTTATTGCTTTTACATTGAATTTGTTAAGGAAATCTTTTAGTATATTGTGACCTAAACTGACTTTGGGTTAAAATAAAATATCGTCTGCAAGTGCAAAATATGGATGAGAAAGCAGATTTTTGGTCATTTCTGAGCAAAAGAGTAGAAAATAAGTGCATTAAATGCATCAATTCAGATTGTTTGATCTGGAATGTTTGTATTTCAAATAGTTCCTTACCCTATTATGGCCGAATGAGGGCTAAATTGCCTTCGGACATAAAATCAGAGACATACTTGGTTCACCATGTAGCGTTAATGTGCTACATGAAGTCAGAATTGAACGCCAGGGACTCTGTGAGCCACTTATGCAACAATAGCTTGTGTGTTAAGCCTCACATTTAAACATAGAGCCCCATTCCACCAACATGGAACGGCGGACATGTTTACAGTTCGGACAGTGCAGCGGGCATGGAACTGAGCCAGCCTGCATATTTGGTAAAAACATGAATACAACAAGCTTTATCACTTCCTTTTATTCATAGAAATACACTTAAAATACATAAATGCATGTTTTTTTTCATTTTATATCTATTTCTATTGGGTATTTTTGCCTTTTTCAGGTAGAGGAACGCCTGATGCTGACGCGAGGGCCACTTGTTAGAGGTCTCTTATGCCAAAACAGGTAATAATAACAATTTATTATCAGGTACACAATCAACTAAGCATATTTATGATGCTTAAGGTGTGGAAGACTGTCATAATCAGGTTTGGGGTCCACTCATGCCCTTGCCGTAGTGTAATTCCTCATGCAGTTTGTATCGATAATTCCGCGTCCTGGCACGTAAAGCTCGTGCTTTGTTGGTAGCGGATGTTTGCTTTCGGTTAAGGTCGTTGCGGTCCTCATATGCTATCTGCTTAATAATCTTTGACCCCTGGGTAAGGTTAGCATTTAGTTCAGTGGTTTTTGCAATTACAAAGTCAGCATAGCCATTGTTTAATTTGTGAACCTGCCCGTGAATTCGACCTACACAGTTGCGTGAGAAAGTCACAGTTTTAGGATTGACAGCTTGGTACGACCTGTTTACTGCTTCACTTTTTTGGGTTGTGGTTAAAAGTTTGGTAGCGTCAAGAGCAGCTGGACCTAAAACCATTTCAATGCATTTTTTAAGGACTTGTTGGTCACTGTCAACCATTTTAACCTTGACATTGTCTGGCATGAAATTCTTAGCTTGCCTATTTGTACCAGCACAGACATAACTGTACTTTGCACAATGAGTACCGCAGTAACCACTGAAGCATAGAACAATGGTTGCGATTACATCAACCATGACCTTCTTTAGAACCTTGATGTCACCCTGGTGTTTATTGTGGGCAGCTTTAAGCTCAGCCATACACCTAGCTTTGACCGAGAGAGCGAACCGACTCCTGATATTAGACTTGGAATGACCCTTGAGCATGCCCTTTGAGAAAGGCGCTTTGTTGAGCTCGCGCTTCAGCGAGTTGCCTAGGTGCCTCAGATCCTTAAGATGACCCACATTGTGACCGTGAGAGTTAACGAACACCTTGGAATGCCCTACTGTCCCCATCACAAGTGAAATTTGCTATTTTGATGTCCTTAGAGATCTGGTCACCTAACAACCTATTCCATTTGCCTTCATCACCTATTGGTTCCCTCTCTGAAACATTTGCAGAACAATGCCCCCTATGATTGGGGCACTGAACAGGTTTACCCTTATTCCTAAGCATTGATGCAGTCCTGCATAGTTTATTTGCTACTTGTACCCCTACAATTTGCTTGTTTCTGGTATTGTTTTCACACATAGTGCTTATGGCAATAGTTCCGGCTTGAAAGGGTGTCGCGTCAGAGTTAAAAATTGGATTGTTGTAGCAAGTGTCCCCTTCAACATTTACCTTAGAGGGATCTTTTTGGACAATTTTGGCATTTTCAGCAAACTAAGTTTTCTCTAATCTGGTACATGCTTCTCTCATTTAGGGATTTAAGGGCAGTATTGACCTTATTTGCTTGTTTTTGCATAGCAAGTGGAGAGGGAGCAATGATATTGGTTGTGTTGAGAATTCTGCGGGAACCTGTGTTCCCAATAGAAGTACTTGCAACACCTATTTGGAAGCCTACATTGATCTGAGCTGCCTTTCTGCCCCTGGTACTTGATGGAACCTCATTGTAAAGCTTATAATGCTTGCCTACATATCTGCATCTTGTACATTTTAACCTTTCCTCCAGCCTAAAGCCCCACTTTATGGAAGCACTGCCGTCAATTACCAAGTCGCCCCTACATTTATCACTTCTTAACCTATGCTTTCTATTTTCAGAGGACATCATAGACTGGAGTAGGACGGGGACATAGACCTTGTTCGTAAGTAAGTCGGGATGGACTTTTGATGGAGCAGGAACCCGTAACAGGTCTACATAGCGAATCTTGTTCGCTCTCGGACGCAAGGGCTTAGCTGGGGTTTGAGAGCCGTCTACATCCCGAAAAGTAAGAACCTTGTCATTGTAAGCTACCCGTGCTTCAAAGGATGACCTTTCCTAACCTTACATAGGTTGTGTTGGAATTTGGACCTTCTTTCATAATTATGTTTTTTCCCCTTCACCGGACTAGTCCCACCTCATTAAAACCAACATTGAGCAACTTTTTCTTTTGCTTGTTATGAACCCCATTTTGACCAGATTGCCACCTTAAAAAAGTCAAAGTACTTATTTTGTGCCCAAAATATGCAATTTTGTATTCCCTTAAACCTCTAAATGTGAGCAGGCAATGCAAATTGACCACCTGCTGCAGTTTAAAGGCACTCATGACATTATATACTAGAATATATCATTGGTGGCCTGTAATTAAAGAGGCTGCGACAAACAAGGTGCTTTAAAGATTTTACACTTTATTGGTTTGAAACAAGCAATTACTGAAGCTGATTGATTTCTACACTTCAAGTATCTTTGATCTCCCATTTTGACTAATTTGTTAATTGTCTTGGATGAAATTGGAATTTTTTTTTCTATTAAATTTACATTTTTGGGGTGATTTTTTTTTAAAAATACACAAAAAATACATTATCAAATGGCTTAGAGTAAAAATATCTAACAAAGTCATTCTCTCCTCACCCCACATAAGCCCCCCCATACATGTTTGTTTGGTTTGTTTGGGTATTTTGTCACAAATATTGCAAATATCAGCTTTAATTGTTAGAGGGACATTTAAGCTTCAAGACGCTTGAAATCACCGGCTTCCGACCAAAATCACCTGTGTTTGAAAATATGAAATAAAAATGGCCAAATGGACAGATATACAAGCCAAACTTAATATATTGGTGCAATATGCATGGGAAGATAATTATATGCAAGAAAAACTAATTTTAATGAGAACAAATTTCTCTAAACTGACTTTGGGTTAAAATAAAATATCGTCTGCAAGTGCAAAATATGGATGAGAAAGCAGATTTTTGGTCATTTCTGAGCAAAAGAGTAGAAAATAAGTGCATTAAATGCATCAATTCAGATTGTTTGATCTGGAATGTTTGTATTTCAAATAGTTCCTTACCCTATTATGGCCGAATGAGGGCTAAATTGCCTTCGGACATAAAATCAGAGACATACTTGGTTCACCATGTAGCGTTAATGTGCTACATGAAGTCAGAATTGAACGCCAGGGACTCTGTGAGCCACTTATTGCAACAATAGCTTGTGTGTTAAGCCTCAACATTTAAACATAGAGCCCCATTCCACCAACATGGAACGGCGGACATGTTTACAGTTCGGACAGTGCAGCGGGCATGGAACTGAGCCAGCCTGCATATTTGGTAAAAACATGAATACAACAAGCTTTATCACTTCCTTTTATTCATAGAAATACACTTAAAATACATAAATGCATGTTTTTTTTTCATTTTATATCTATTTCTATTGGGTATTTTGCCTTTTTCAGGTAGAGGAACGCCTGATGCTGACGCGAGGGCCACTTGTTAGAGGTCTCTTATGCCAAAACAGGTAATAATAACAATTTATTATCAGGTTACACAATCAACTAAGCATATTTATGATGCTTAAGGTGTGGAAGACTGTCATAATCAGGTTTGGGGTCACTCATGCCCTTGCCGTAGTGTAATTCCTCATGCAGTTTGTATCGATAATTCCGCGTCCTGGCACGTAAAGCTCGTGCTTTGTTGGTAGCGGATGTTTGCTTTCGGTTAAGGTCGTTGCGGTCCTCATATGCTATCTGCTTAATAATCTTTGACCCCTGGGTAAGGTTAGCATTTAGTTCAGTGGTTTTTGCAATTACAAAGTCAGCATAGCCATTGTTT